>SNQJ01S0122419.1:2072-26887 GCA_010110895.2 Picea sitchensis | reverse complement strand
ATATAACCAATAGAACATTATCCAATTGTTATAGGTAAATTCTGAGTGAGTTAAGCCACCTTTAGATGAGTGTTTGCAGCAAATAAATGTGATTTCAGATGGCTGTAGCAAACTTTTATAACAACAACAAGAAATATAGTGAGGTTGTTAGGGTTAAAGTTAGTATAGTTAGTAGGATGCTTGAGAGTTTTGAGCGAGTGAGTTCATCAATCAATTCACCATAGGAATGCTTTAAGATTAGTGACTTTCTAGGGCTCTGGAATCTTCTAATGCAACCAAGCTTGGAGGTTGATCTACTTGAAACCAAGAGGTAGGATCTAAACCCTAAGGTGCAAGCACATTTGGGCCTTAGGTCTTAGATCTTGAGGAGAAGAACTTCCAAGGTGCAAGCTGATTTGGGCCCTAGAAATTGTTCCTCCCTTCTTGTAGCTTCAACTAGATCAAAGATCAAATGTCTAAGGCTAAAATCCTAAAGTCCTGGCACTTTAGGGCTTTAGGGTTCTAACCCTAGCAAGAACAATTAACCAATTTTAGACAAATATAACCTTGTGAGAGGAAGAAACACTTATGTTCCTCTCTTAGGGTTTCACCAATCAAGACTTCTTGCAATAAAATAACAATTTCACCATAAAAATTAATATCATGAACAATAATTGCAGAAATTCACTTACTTCATCCAAGAAACAAAGAGAATGTAACCCTAATTGCAGAAATATCCATCCAAAATCAACAAATCCATCCACAAGGGACAATTGCAAGTAAGCGCATGAGAGAGAAAGAGCCAATAACCCTTAAGGGCCGAAAATTTCAGATGTGTTATCCACAAATGTGGGTGAAAGATGATGAAATGAAATAAAGTAGCGCTAGCCTTCTTATATGAGGCCTAGCGCTACACTTTGTCCACAAAACATAACATTTGCTTAATTCAAGTGGGGTGGACCCCTCATTTAACCTTTACGAAGTGCTAAAGTGCAAAAATAAATCAAAACAACCCACACGTGTAAGACGTCAAGGTCTCTTGGGCAAGCAGAAGGCCTCCAAAGGCCATGTGGCACCAATCCGGAGCAATGTGGGAGAAAGCAAGGTCTCTCACCGAAAATCATGCCATGTACCATTAGTACCCCATGTGTAGATCAAACCCTAGCTGCGTCATGCCCTAGGAGGTGAGGTCATCACCATAATAAGGCCAATGTCCAGGATCCAGGTGTTGCGTCCAGGCCTTGGGGAGCTGCATCTCATATCTGCACTGTCTCTGGCTGTCTACTGTTGCAACGTCCTTGATCCTGGTGCAAAAATAAGTCTTGAGGTACTTTGGCCAGCGTGTGGGGCTTCCAACCCATCTATGTGTCATCATGATTGAATCTGCTCCTACCAAGCCCATCTGTCCATCGTTCAAGGTTCCAAGGGTGTGAGAGCAGATGTTTGAGGGTGGCGAGTCACTGGATGACCCACTGCTCTCCATCATAAGTGCCAAGTTCCTGCAAATAAAGACACAATGTTCTGGGTACAAGCCCAGGACATCCCTCAAGGAACCATGTCAGGGCCATCCAAAACAAACCAAAGTATAAAACAAGGTTAGCCAAAGTTCATAAGAAACATCAGTCCTTAAAGCATGCAAAGTGAGCTGTAACTTAAGATATAAGCCATGCAAGACAATTCACCTCAGTATCCCCTTCAAGCATCACACCAGCCAAGGACCCCATGTGAGTTGCCAAGTTTAAGTATGGGAGGGTCTTCATCCAACCCTATTAGGTGTGCCACCTAGACATGAAATAAAATAACCCAGGTAGAGGGATAGGTCCCGAGAGTGACAGAGAAAGTAAAAACCCTTCAAGAGTAAGTGTGATAGTGACATGGTTTTAGGGCTTACTTCATGGCTCATGGTGTCATTAAATCCATTTCTATGAGTGCCTTTGTGGAGGTTGCGCTTGCTCTTGAGTTACCCCATATTTACGTGTTATTTTTTCGAATCCCCCTTATCTACCTTTTTTATAAGTCCTGCTTTATTATATTTGCAAGCCCCCTTTATGAGGTTTCAAGTCATTAGCATTGCTTTTTTGGACCGGGGTGAGCACTAAAAGGGTAGAGCTCAAGTTTGGACTGGATTTTATTAGTCCCTTTTGCTATCATTCCTTTCTTTCTTTAGCATCATTTTCTTATTCTTTTAATAGTAGTTGCGAAACAACCTCTGGGCCTTCATCCCCTATTCTCATGAGAGAATGGACCATGACCCATTGCTGAAGTTTAGTACACTATGAGAGGTTCTAGGATGGAAAGTGTCAAGTATGGTGGGGAACAGAATGTTACCCTTGTGAGGGCCCCCTAGTAGCACCCCTTTTCCCTGGGCGGTGACAACACGGGACTAGGGCATAGAAACTGATCACCAAGGTGAAACAACGTAACTGACACAATTTCCCAAACCAGTGATCCATTATCCAACTTCAACCAAAGATCCTCATCCACATGCCCGACAAATCAAGCACAACACTTTGCATGAAAGAAGGACTAACATATCTCATGGTGACGATGGCTTACCATCTCCCATACTTTGGGTTGCTTGGATGTGATGAGCATTGGTTGACCTGTAGCTGTAAAGGTGAACGAGGGGGGCTGCTGGGTTGTCATCTGTGGACCTGCTGTTCATCATCATGGTCTAGATCATGTTCTGCATTGCAGGCCATGAGACATGATCTCCTCTAGTTACCCCTAGTCATGGGGGGGTAACAGGCCTTCAGACACTTCATGCAGCAGGTTGCTCTAAAAGTAGACCCATAACCACCATAAAACAAGTCTATATACTACTGCTCACAGTTCTGGTAATTGCTTCCTTCAAATCAGCACATATCACATCTCAAAAAACCATCGTAGATGGCATATTAATAGTCTTACCTTACCCACCAACCTAGGTCAGTGACTTGGTCCAAGCACGATGATGTACAAATTGGCCTAGGCACAGTAATATATAGGTCTACTCAGGCACAAATTATTCTTTTAGGCACATAGATGAGGCTTACTGATGTAGGCTGCCTGCTGATTTTCAATAAGACTCACTGTTTGTTCACTTAAACATGGTTTCCTGATTATCAGATCTGATGGAAATCAAATTTATCCTCTGGTTTCCTAATATCAGATCCGATGGAAATCAAATTTATCCTCTCATTCAGAACCTTTGCTTTGCCTAGAACTGTTATCCTATTAGAAACTGCCTTTTATGTCACTTTTAGAGGAGATGAATTATACCAACAAGTATTGCAGCAAGGTTCTGCTCAACAAAATTATGTCTTCCATTGACAAATGCATGAAGGCTATATGTGGTGTACAAAGGTTTCAGTTTGGCAATATATATAGTGCTTTCATCTACCACACGAACTAACTTATCCCTCTTTTCACAAAGGCTTGTTTTAATTGCTTGAAGCATGACATTTTGTCATTTGCAATTTTGCTAACAACTCTTCAATATGCCCTCTTGCCTCATCTTGCACTAGCGGTCTCCTAAATCAATTGGTTTGCATATGGCTGACCTATTCTGATAAGCATTCCTCATATTGTATGAGGCCTCTACTAGTTTGAGACTCACCAAGGCTACAGCTTTGAGGATGTGTGTCTTGATGGCTATTGGTTGTGGATTTGATACTTCTTGTTTCATTTAGCATCACCTCTTGGGTAACTATTGCATATTTGGAGGCTTGCATATTACATATGGATATTGATAGAGAACTGGGCTTGATGAAGGTCTTACATATATGGTTCACTCTTTTTACCCTTAGCACATTCATGGTGAGGGATACCCATCAACTAAGGTTTTCCCTAAGTATTATTGTCTATCATTGTTTGATACCCTTGAGATAGTGTGTCCTCACTCTTGGGCACATATCGCTATGGTGCATGCCTTGGAAAGTGTGTCTTGCATTCGATGTTTGAGATATATTTGTGAGGAGTTCCTTAGCTTTGGGGCCCTATTTTAGCATGTGGTTGAGATTTCAAGGAGGTTGGTCGACTCATATCATGGAATGATCCCTTGGTCATTACATCTTGGCACATTTATTGAGGAGGCCTAACTACCCCGCACATAGTTCTAGAGTGCCCCATGGTTTTTAGATGATTGATGGTACTAGCACAATTTTTCATGCTCTAGAACATGGTTTTTGGGTTTTGTTCAAATTGGTTTAGTGGGATGTTTAACCCTTTATGAGTATTTTCCTAGGTTGTCCCACTTTGCCTTGGTTTGAGGAGAGAAGGTTGCTTGCACATGAATTGGTGCTAATTTCACACATTTTGAGGGCGTCCATATCTTTAAGGGGGTTGTTATGACAAACAAGGGGCCACTATTGCACACATGTCCATGAGATCCATCATTTGGGAAGTTGGTTATTGCATTGGAGGAAGCACACTCACTAACCTTGCTATCTTGGCATTGTTTTGGCATTTCTAGGTTGTTGACTCATTAAACAAGTGGAGCCCACCCTAGTTGGCATTTGGGCACAATACTTCTATTGTTTATGTAACTAATTTGCAGATTTGTCTAGGGTGACCACCTTTTGGAGGATTGTTTATTGATTGTTTCCCTAGATCAAATGGAAGCAATCATTGCCATTGGCACACTTTTCAATGGCATAGATTTTTGTGGACTATTTAATATTATATGGCATGGTCAAAGTGGTCCCATAATCACCTTCTTGGACACATCGCAAGGGTGCACCTCTTCTAGTGGTTTATTTTATATTATCTTGGATAATCAAAGCCCATCTTAGAGGGCATTCTATTTATGATGAGGACACATGGCACAAGGAAATTTTTTTCTTGGTCAAAGCAAGCTTGGACTAAGGAGGTGTTTTGTATGAGGAGAGTGACAAGGGATATGTCCATTCATTCTTATTCTTATTTTATTATGTATTGTTTCACTTGTCTCTAGGAGTTTGTTAAGGATATTATTATTTATATTTTCCTAGGAGATATCATGGATCTAGATCTTGGATATAATTATTTTTATTTTATGAGGGTTTTGAGCTTGTTACCCTTCATGTTGTATGAGAGATAAATTTGTGATTTTCTTAATACATGGCAGGGGCATATGTTGGGATGCTGATGACCTTCTATTTTTGCTTGGAGACTATGCATCTTGGTTGGGCATGTTTATGATTGTGGATGGTCATACTTCACCATGATATTGATGACTTTATGACATGTTATCGCTCAAAATGTATGTGCATTTTGAGTCACTTTTGAAGTTAATTCCAGCATGTTGTGACAAATTTCTTTTGCAATCAAGAGTTCAAAATGTGAGGATGGTGTCTCATATGAGTGGCAAATATGGGGCCCAGTTCTATGTATGGGGTTTTCCTTTCAAGGTCTGTTTGTCCAACATAAGGTAAATTTTTCAAAGGTTATCTACAGCTGGCAGAAGACTCGGTTGTTGCACTTACTATTGACTCTGTTTCTCTTGCAAAATTTAGAGAACACGAAGTAAGGAAGAGGGATTTCTTTTAGGCAATTCAATAGCAGCTAGGACCCAAGCTTATGACTATGACCTTTTGCTGGTCAGTTTGGAATCTTGGAGATAATTTCACATAGCAGAGTTTGGTCTCCTGTTCAGATCAGTTGGTTACACAAGACAGAGGGGTGTCATATGCTGCTCTGTCTGTACTTAAAAATGTCACGATACATCTATTGATTAGTCTGATGCTGCACATCTGATTATGACTTGTACCAGCAAAAGGATGAACATGTGACAGCAGTTGGTAAATCATTTCCCAGTATGTCATTGGTATAGGTGTTGAGGCTCATTGTGTTTCCAGTATTTTCAAGCCTAAATCAGTGAATTAGCTTCAGCAGTACAGAGGTGTGGGTTAATTACATTGGTGACAGCCTTTGCCATTATTTGATCTTAACAGAGGTAGAGGCATATTTCTGGCTGTATATGTCCAGTCTAAAGGCTCCTTTAGGCTCTTTCCCTTGATATGAATGACAAGTGCATTTAGCTGACATTAGAGATGAGATGGTTGACTTCAAGACTTTGAAGCACTTTTCGCATCACAGGTATCCTTCAAGCTGGTGGATATTGGATCTTCGGACCACAGAATGGAAATTGTTAGGACAGATCTACGAGAATAGATACTTGCACCTTGAAAGCTTTCAGCTTCAGATCATTCCAGCCATTTAAAGGATGAATATTATTATATAATGATTGGATACTGTTGCTGCTGGTACAAAATGCAGTTAATAGCCCAATTTAGGTATCGCCCTGTTATTATTCAGACACTCCCTAAGGAAAAGTCCAACTTTACTCAAGGGAAATCCTAAGGAAACTATCAAGCGAGCCACTAATTGTCACCTATATGATTCACTCCACTCTTTAGGCTAGGAGAACCAAGCCAAAGGGGGGAATCTCTATCTAACTCACTCCAGGAAGGTACAATTCTAGGAATTTCTAAACAAAGGTCTCCAGGTGGTTAGGTAGGTTGAATGAAATTCAATTTTGTCAAAGTATTGTGAGAACATGTAATTGCAGTGAACACAAAGAAATCTGAGTCAAGAACACTGATTTCCATGAAAATTGAGTGCCATGAAGTGCAAATGTCCAATCAAGTGCATAGGAAACAGAAACTGTATTAAGTTTGTTTGCCAATGACCATTCCTCACAGAATATTATATTCCAAAAATAAATCATTCAAAGAGAAACGACTGAACTGTTGAAAGTGTGTCCAAGAAATGAAAAGATCAACGCCCAACATATACCATGAAGAATTAGCTACAAGACAAAGCTGTAGTTGCAAGATTGCAGAGAATATTTTAGTTGCTAAACTGAAAGAAAATCGTTATGCCAGATATTCTCATCACAAGACAGTATTCTGTACTCATTCAACAATTATAAAAGAAATGTTCTGAAGATCAGATATATCCACAGATTTGTCTAGACAAATATTAAATCACATGATATGTTTGTTATGCAAATTCCCACTTAGCATTTATGTGCCATGCTGGATAGATAGCCAAAAAATCGAACCATGAAATCCAAAAAAGATCACAAGATTGACTAAGGGTTTGGCAAGATCAACACTATCTCCTCTCAAAGGTAAAACACATCTAAGTATGAGAAGAAGATGCCAAAACATTAATGAGCTTATGGAATATTAGATTTAGACAACAATGCTCATTCAAAGTGCTTGGAACATGAAGTGTTTGTATAAGTGACAAAATAATAAAAGCAATGTGTATCACCATTCAATTATACCATTCATCATTTTATAACTCATTCATCATCCATAGATATATGCCAAAGATAACCAATGAAATTGCAATCAAGGAAAAGATGTCCAAACTGATGTTATTAAACCACAAGGACAGCAAGGGTGAGTTGATCCAACGAGTTATTTAACCAATGAGAAGAGGGCAGATTTGAAACAGCTATGCAATGAAAGCAAGCATATACCATAGACCATTCACATGTGCCAATATCCAATAATTATATCCATAGGTCAATGCTGTAATAAAGATGTCAAACTGTGTAACGAGAAAGCAAGTAAAGCATGTGCCAACAGTGATATATTAATGGTCAGATTGCAAGGACAGTGATATTCTTTATGCCATATACCACAAAATGCTATAACAAGTGCCTTCAAATTATGTTACAAAGGCAGCAAGTAAATGAATATATCACTCAGCAATAATGCCTTGCCAAATATGGATCATAAACAGAGATAAAATCTGTGTATTAAGTGTTCTTGTCCATATGTCATGAGAGCAACCTTATAAAAACATTTAGCACATATTTTAGCACATACCACAGTGTTCCATTACCAGAGATTTAGAGCAGTTTACAGTATGTGTTTGCACCAGATTTTCACCATAAAATAGAGCCACAGAAAAATCACAATTTGTTGGTCATAAAACAGAGAAATAAAACTGTGTAAAATGTGATTTTAGCCAACCATATTAGTGTGTTTTAAGCATATACCATCAAGCAAGAATGGATTATAAGTTATAACCTCTGCAGTTTGGACAGATCCCTAAACAGTGAACAAATAGAGGCCAACGTTTTGGTATTTAGTGAGGTCACTGAGCCTCCCTTAGCACCGATTTGGTTTAAAAGCTGTTTTAGATGCATAATATACCAAAGTGTTGCAAAGGAAATAAAGGAGATAGGTCTATTGATTTTTCTAATTTCCAGATCTGATAATTATTACTTTATGATTTCAAACAGATTTTAATGCCACTGCTATCATAGAATAATTACACAATAAAAATATAATTGAAATTTATTATATAATAAAATTAAAAAAAAAAAAAAAAAAAAAAAAAAAAAAAAAAAAAAAAAAAAAAAAAAAAGATTTATCTTGGGAAAACCTCAAAATCGGGGAAAAACTGAGCCAACTTTTCTTAGAGAGAAAATTCCAATACAAACATGAACATCCCCGCACAAAACGAAGAGTTCCAAGCACATAGAAAGTTGCGTCGTAGTGTGAGGAAGATCCATCAAGTATGGCGCATCACTAGAACAAGATAGTGCACCACATAAATGGTACAATCAAGTAACCTGACAACCGCGCAGAACTGGGTAACTGGCTAATGCGCATCTAGAAAAGGAAAGCTATTGAGATATGTAATAATGAAATGAATCTGCCTTTCTTTATACTAGTCAAGTCACCTTAATTTACTAGCAGGGCCGACTTGTCATTTTCCTTTTGTCTCTTTAACTTTATTTTATTTACCTTTTGTTGCTTTACAAGTGTTTCTTCAATACTTCAATGGAGATGACTTGATATCATTGTCTTCTATTTTCTTTGTGTGCTTTCGTGGCTTCTATAATGGGTTTTTTGTATTTTCTTATGGAGAATGACTCTACCAAGCTGCAAAATCCTCTCACCCTCTAACCAGGAGACATTCTCGATACTTTGATTTCTTCTGTCATAGAAAAGATTCTTCATGAGCCATGTCGATGATTCATCTCCATACAACTGTGCCTAGCACCTCGGGTCTCAATGAAAACCACACTTGGACCATTCACTTCCATGGGCATACCTTGTGATTGAATGTCACCATAGGTAAACCCCTCTGAGTGAATTTGTCATTCTTTGTTGGTTAAACCACCAATCCCGAGAGACTGAAGTTTGATGATATCTGACACATGGAAGCACCTCAAGCATATCGTGTCCAAGGTAAAACCCAGGCGTAAGGGATTGATTACCGGGCGCATTTACCATGTGGGCAAAAAAAAAATTCTACATAAATGTATCCATTCCATTGGTTCGGTAAAATTCAAGGAGAAGGTCTGTCTGATGCTTACTTGGGCTACTCACCACCACAAGTACACCTTTGTGGCGGAGCGTCACTTACATGTAAACCCTTGTAAGTGAATCTGTCATTCTCCATTTGTGAAACCACCAATCCTAGGAGAATGATGTCTTACGCAACCACATTGAGGAACACGAAGCACCTCGAAATTCTATCCTGAGGACGATGCCCGCCAGCACTTAAATTTCCACACCTCAGAGGAGTGTCACTTACATGTAACTTTATAAGTGAAATCATTATCTCTAACGTTAAACCGCACCAATCTTGGGAAATGACGCCGATGCTTCCTCTTGGATGGCAAACAACATCACCGAAGTCTTCCGCCCCTGAAGACCACGCCTCGGGCCATGTGTACACCTCTGCGGAATATCCGGCCTTGAGCGCGCGAATGGACGGTTAATTCTCAAAGAGGGAGACATTCTCTCGCGATCACGCCAAGTTTGTCCTCAAATATTCTGAATTTCTCACTTTGACAGAGGTCGGTGAGAATGTCCAATCTTCTCATCTCAGGATATACCGGAGCTTCATCAGCCCTTTCTCAGACTAAGTGTCTTGGATGAAGTCTTGGTAAGAAGCTTCAAGCCATTAATTGCCACTAATTTCAAGTAGCATCGGCCAAGGGAGTGCTCTGCCTCTCATATACCTGAAAGCATGTAAACTCCTGCTTTTCTGAAATCTTAATTTGATCCTAAGTCAAGCAAGACTCTGGCGGTGGTTTCACAGGTTCATCGTGACTCTTGGCCTGCAGGCGTATATTCTGCAAATTTCACTTCACCACTGAGACATATCTCAGGCTATATCCAATCAGAATATGTGTACCTCTCAAATACATGCTTTTGTCAACTCCAATGGTGGAAGTCTCAATTTCAAGCTCATGGTGCTTAATGTGAAAGAAAATATCATCTACCCGGTGTTAACTAGGTATATCAAGGATCCAACTAACTCACCAGACATATTGATCCACCAATCTGGAATACAGTAGAATTATTCAACTTCTTCAGATTTGTCTCATAGGTGTAGCTGGACTTGCAATCCATCATGCATTTTAAACTTCATCAGATCCCCCTTTACTCGAGGAAAAGATTCCCCATCCGTCTCTCACACTCTAATCTCTGGCTAGGCACATCTAACCAAGATTCTCCAGCACTGGAACTTTGAGGCCAATCCCTCTCACATCAAGGGAACTCTGCTAATTATTGCCTCATCACGCTTCTATGACTGAAAAATCACACCCCAGCCCTCCTCACTGAAGCCTCACACTGTAGAGCATGCCCATCAAACAAGTGGGATTCTCCTGTGAGGTCCACATCTCCTCCTGTAGCCTCCTCGCTTCCTCAAGCTTCCTGCCCGGCTCATCAACCTTGACACTTTGTCCACAACCCTGAAGGATGTCTCTCTCCCACTTCTGAACTGCGGGGAAACTCCTAATCAATGATCAATTCTCCTTTGAGCTAATTGACTTCTCCTGAGATCAACTCACTCTCAGTCCGGCATGCTCCCTTTGAAACTTGATTCCCTTTGAGTCTATACAATCTCCAAAGCCATCTTCTGGGCTCCCTCTGCGATCCCAATTCCTCCAAGTCCGATTCTCCCCATGAACGTTATCCGGGGCCGCTCTCCTCATTAGATCCTGTAGGGTTGACTCCCCTCTCAACTCTGCTCCTTCCGAAATGGGTACTGGGGCTTACTTTGCTCATGGAACCTGTGGAGCTTCATTTGTTCTCCTCATGATGTGGCTCATCAATGCCATATGTATCTGAGGAATCTCAAGGTCACGGTTTCCTGAGTATCACTTGGAGTTGCATTCCTCATCGGTGATCCTAGGCACTAAGCCATGCCGCCTCATCCCCGGCCATCAGAATATCTCTAGGTAGATCGGCCCTCGGCCGTTTCACTGACTCCTGGGATAGCATGAAGGATGAACAATCAATGGAGGGAATTAGAATGAGTCATCCTTCGGTGCCTTCTGCTCCTCACAATCAAATCTCAATATGAGACACTCATCCTATAGTACCTTCTTCTAGGAGGGTTCTAACTTCTGCCCTCTTCTCATGGATACATGATACATCACAAGTGTATACAACTTCTTATCCTGGATATTTCCGCTTCCATGTCTCAAAACCAGAGACTGATCTAAGTCATACCGCACCTCACTATAGTTCCTTCCTCGAGTTATCACCTATGACTCCAACTTTAACAAGAAATAAGAATGAATAAGTACGCACTGGCTACTATAGTTCTTTCTCTTGAGCTATCACTTGTGACCGCCTCGAATAAGAGTCAAGTAACACTTCAAAGCAGCAGCACAAACATTCCTCTGCTGATAACTCCGTAATAAACAAGCAACATCTCCATGGTAACATCCATGGAATTTCTATAAGGTAATCTATCTGGGACAAAGACAATAACCAAGAACATCTCCTCGATATGCAAACCCGAGTCTTGTTGTCAAGTTGTTCCATCGGATTCTTCAAGTTGTCATATAATGAGACATCACTACTATCAGCCTTAACTCTTTGAGCTTCTCTCGAAAGTGCACGACCCATATCCCTTTGGATCTATTGTCACCGCTTGAACAAATGTCCTTTTGCCAAGGTATTATCTCATGTAAACAATTTCATGATATGCAAGTTATATAAGTGCATACCTATGAATTTTGTAGCACCATCCAACTTGTCTCTAATCGAGACAAGACATCATCTCAATAAGATGAAGCTGTGAAATTTGAATCAAAAGGTTCACGTCGTAAAAATACTGCTTCCAAAACCCTAAAATTTTAACTTTGACTTTTGATTGTTAACTGAGAGGTGCACAGGGTGCTTAGGCGTGCTTATTGCTCTATGCCAAAATTCTTCCCAACTTAGTCCAATAAATGCTCAACGAGCTTCAGAAAGAAAGTTGTTGCAACTACAATAGTGGATTTTAGGTGAAATTTCAACTTTCACCAAATTACAACTGAGAGGTGCGAATGCTTAGAGCAAGGCGCGAAGTTGATCCGGTGGTGGAATTAGTCCCAATCTAATTATAATAAGTGCTCAACGGCTTGACAAAACAAAACTGTAAAAATGGCGTAAATCTCAACAATGTGGCCTTCCATTTTGCTCACGATCTTCCTTCCAATGATTAGACTGTTCTGAAGGTAACCTGCTCTGAAATCATTTTGATTTTTCTAATTTCCAGATCTGATAATTATTACTTTATGATTTCAAACAGATTTTAATGCCACTGTTATCATAGATTAATTACACACTGAAAATTACAACTGAAATAAAATTGCAGCGGAAATAACAAAATCACAGAGAAATAGCCATGCACAATAGACACAAGATTTATCCTGAGAAAACCTGAACTTGGGAGGAAAACCCAACAAACTTTTCTATAGAAGAAATTTAATCCAAGTTCATGAATACATTACTAGACAAATGAAGAGTTCCAAGCACATAGAAAGTTGCGCCCTAGTGTGAGGAAGATCCCTCAAGTATGGCGCATCGCTAGAACAAGGTAGTGCACCACAAAACTGACACAATTGGAAACTGGCAACTGCAACTGCAACTGGCTATTGTGCACTGGAAGAGGAGAGCTAATGAGATGTGTAATAATGAAATGAATCTGCCTTTATATTAGTCAAGTCACCTTAATTCACTGGCAAGGCTGACTTGTCGTTTTTGTCTTTTAACTTTATTTTATTTCTTTTGTTGCTTTTACAAGTGTTTCTTCAATGCTTCAATGGAGCCGACTTGATCTTCTTGTCTTCTATTTCTTTCTATTGCATTTCAGGGTGTTCTATAATGGTTTCTTTTTATTTTCTTACGGAGATGACTAACCGAAGTTGCAAAACTTCAACAAGGTCCATAATTTTGACTTTATACAGGTCACAAACCCTTGTAAACATTGCTTAGAAATATAACATAGGTCTCAAGCTTGCTTTTAGGAGAAAAGAAAGAAAGGTTCTCATACCATATAACACCTCATATTGCCACAAATGTATTCAAATCTGAAATAGAGACCCTAAACCTTGGGCATTATCCCTTAGAGCACAAATCATTTCACTTGTTAACTAAATTGTTCACCAGGCTTAGGCATCGATTTATCTTCCTTAACAATATAGATCATGGAGGCAACTTAATGCTGGCCTATAAGCATGTGCATGTGGGTATTTAATAAGACTAGCGTTCAATTTGTACTTCCAAGCATGAATTTCAAAGGTAACCCAAGAGGTAATGAGATTCAACATATTTTAAAGTTACCTTGTCACCTAGGGTTAGATCCAATAATTAAGTAGTATAAACAAGGTCTATACACAAAACAAGTGCCAACTTGAAAGATGTAGCATGAAATCAACTTTTAGCACCAATTAGATCCAAGTTTTAGCAGATATAACAATGAAAACAAACTTAGATCTAGCAACCTAGATGGATAGATAAATCAAGTAAAAACTCTAGCTTGTAAAGCAACTAAGAAAAAAGAAAACAAAAAAGGAAAAGACAATTTTTTTGGTTGAAGAGAAAGATAGACTAGTGCCTTAGGAAGGGCTATACGGTCACTACACAATTCTAAGTGAAACTTAGGGTTTTAAGATGAGGTAAAGTTGAAAGTATCTAAAGAGGATTACCTATGAAGCATCACCTAGGGAAAATAGGATTCTTCAAGTTTGGATGGGGGGATTGATCCACTAGGGAGTCTCTCCAAGTACTACTAAGGTGATCTCAAAGCATGGCCATTTGCAAGAGGGAAGAGCCCCTAGATGCCCTACCTCAATGCAAAGAGCAAAATCTTTAATGGTCAAAGGGACTTCAAGCAAGAAAACTTTACCTTTAGATGCCTCTTCAAGTGGAGCAAGTTGCACTTCTTTGGCCTTGTAGTAGTTGTGTCCTTTAGCAAACCTGAAAAATATTCTATGCAAACCCTTCAACAATATCCTAAAACATCACATAAAAGAGCATAGATACACAAGAACTTCTTTAGGCAAGTTTTCTCATTAATCTCCAACAATGAAAATGAGAGAGGCCTCCTTTTATAACTAAGGAGCCTTCTCAATACAACGAGTAATACACTGTGCTAACTCAAAACCATGAGAAAAAACTATTGGCCCAAGTCAAAACCATAGGCAAAATGCAATAAATGGGACAAAGTATCCCTCAAAACCCTCCAATACATGAGCACCCCTCTCAAAATGGTCAAAATACATCACAAAGGCGCATGTGTGGACTAGAAAGGCATAGAGAAAATGCTCCCATCAATAAGTGTGCCAATGTCCCAACAAGGAGTAGAAAACAAGTCAAATATGGTCCATGGATTCAAGCGCTCCTCTAATCAACTCCTAAGAGCTAGGAAATGGCCCAAAGATGAAATAACCAACTCCAAGTGTGTGACGTCACCCCCCACATGTGGGACGTCCAAGGAAGAATCCAATGTAAGTGGCATGTGTGACCTCCTGAATAAGGGCACTCCTCAAGGAAATCATTGTGCTCAATCCCCCCATCATCCTGTAATCAACATAACCACCTGTAACCACTCCAACAACCTATAACCACCTCCTCAAATGCATCAAAAGGCTCTCACGTGTGGTCCAAGGAGGGAGCATCCTTGTCATGGCTTGATGCACTGTCATGAATCCCAAAGCAGTGACACGTATCCCAATGTAGTACATGAATCCCAAGGCAAATGGTAGGAATCCCAATGTTTATAGATATGATTAAATATGAGTACACAAATCCCTAGGCAATATCACAGTTCCCATTGTGGTGTCATGGATCTCGAGGCATAGTACATAGGTCCCAAAGCAAGGTATCCACTTGGAGAGATGGGTTTAGCTTCTTAGCAAACGATTAGGTGATACACACCTAGTGATCTCTCTTAACACAACGTAACAATAAGGGTTAGTTCTAATATTTGCTTAAGTTTTACCAAGGGGAAACAACATTAACTCTTATACATGTGACAAGTCCTAGGAAAACAAGTATTTCCCAAGTCCCTAGGTTAAAGATAGGTAATGTGATGAAATAATGATGGAAAGAGGAAAGGAAAGGTTTCATGTGATGACCCTCAAAGTCATTTATATGCATATGTCTTGTTATTTATTCATCTAGCTTTCATGAGCTCAGATTTTTTTATAATAGTCTTCAAGAGGGAGCTCTAACATTGAGTTACCTGTCCTCGACATTGTTTCTTACTATCCATTTTTGCCTTTTTGTTTGTGTTAGAAATTAAGGGCTAAACAATAGGCTAGCTTAGAAATAAAAATATATTCTTTTCAAAATTTTATCTACAAGAAATTCATGACCAACAAAGCATAATTAAGCATGCATAACCCAACAAATTTAACACAAAACCAACAGTGTATAAATAACATACATAACCCAGATCTGATTGAAATATTAACACAACTCTAGAAGTAAAACCAAACTACAAAAAGATAAACCAAGAACAATAGTACTAGATTTGTTGATGTTGCCTTCCTCTGGCTAAGTCACAAGGTTTGCCTAACCTAAAGCTTGAGGTTCGAAATTCGGCGAACCTCAAGGTTCGTCGAACCTAATGCCGAACCTGAACGAACTTGAATGTATGCCCGAATTTGAACCTTAGGACGAATTTGAGAGAGAATTTTATTGAGGTTTGGGATGAGGTTTCATTAGGGTCAGCATATATAGCCGAACCTAAAGTCGAACCCTATCTGAACCTTATTGGAAAATTCGAACCCGAATCGAACCTAATCGTTGTCGAACACAAACTCAAACCCGAACCATGTGACTTAGTCCTCCGGTGTATGCTCAGAAATGTACTCCTAATTCATTGATCAAACCCTAAGGGAAGATCTCTTTATGGGATTGTGATCATGCCAAATAGGACTGCAGGGATGACTGGAAAAACACTGTAGGAAAAGGATAGCTACAACAGGCTCAAAAACCAATCAAAACATCAACAAACCCTCTTAATATGCCCACCATCCCTAGGGTTTATGCCTTAGAATAAGATTCCATTTTCTTAGCCAAAAGACCCAGCTGAAATGCCCAAAAATCGGCCTCAAAACAGTAGGACGAAAACCTCAGACAAGCAGCTGAAAAACCTTAGGTTGAAAACCTCAGACAGTAGGCCGAAAATCTCAGACAGAGTAGGCCGAAAACCTCAGACAGCGGGCCGAAACCCTCGAAACCCTTAGACAATAGGCTGAAAAACCTCAGGCCGAAAAACTCAGACAACAGGCTGAAAACCTCAGGCCGAAAACCTCAGACAACAGGCTGAAACCCTCAAACAACAGCCGAAAAACCTCAGGACGAAAAACTCAAACAGTAGGCCAAAAAACCTCAGGCCAAAATACTCAGACAGCAAGCCGGAAAACCTCAGACAGAGGGCAGAAAACTTAGAGCAGAGGTGTGTCCAAATGAGGCGCTATCCTCTCATATATAAACTAAACGTGACCTCAAAACCACTAGGGCCGACCTGACTTATTTTGACTGGGCCGACTTTACATATAACAATAAAATAACATATATAAAGTATAAATATAATGAGCCGACATGACATATAAAGGAGGGTCGACTTAACACATAAAAGGAGAGCTGACTTAACACATAAAAGGAGCAAGACAACATTACATCAAGGGTAAGCACCAACGTCCACTTAAGGCATATAGACCACATAAGTCTCATAAAACATATTAGGAGCTTTTCATCATCACTGCATACATGGAAGGCTTATGATGTGATCATGCCTTTCTTCTTAATTGCTCCTAGGTCACATAGACCATCCCGGGAGAGAAGAAGGTCACACATCATATCGGCTTGGTACTAGACCAAGAATCTGCCTGGTCCCAGACCAGGATATCCCATAACACATCTGGGGCCCTAGAACACATCTAGGGGCTTATGTCATCAAATTGCTTGGTCCCCGACCAAGAACCCCATAAATACACTGGGGGCACAACTAGGGTCTTTTGCCATGGCTCTAAGAGTGCATTGGGGCCCTAGATCACAACTAGGGTCTTTGCCATCCTCTCGGAGAATGGCTCTTGCAGCTGCATTAATTTTAACACTCCCTCTTAGCAAGAGAGGCATTCTCAGCAACACCAAGTTTGTCTTGAAAGTACACAAACATTGTCAACGACAGAGGCTTGGTCAATATATCTGCAGTTTGTTCCGTAGTCAGAACATACTGAATACTGAGAATGTTCTTTTGCACCATGTCCCAGAGATAGTGATATCTCATCTCAATGTGTTTCAATCTGTCATGAAACACAGGATTCTCGAAGAGCTTTATACAACTCTGGTTATCACAATGAATCACTGTGGGTTCCAGCTCAACATTGAACAAATCTGAGAGTAGCTTTCTGAGCCACACTGCTTCTCTACTAGCAATACTTGCAACAATGTATTCTGCCTTTGCAGTGCTTTGGGCTATGGAGCCTTGCTTCTTGCTGGACCAGGAGATCATAGCTGAACCCAAACTGAAACAATATCCGGAAGTGCTCTTCTGGTCCACTGTACTGCCCATCCAATCTGAATCTGAATAGCCATGAAGCATTACACCTCCACTAGAAGTGTATCTAAGCCCATTGGCTATAGTCCCCCAGACATATCTGAGAATATACTTAGTAGCAACCATATGAATGTGTTTTGGCTCACACATAAACTGACTGAGGGCATTCACTGTATAACAAATGTCTGGCCTAGTGTGTACTAGATACATCAAGGACCCAATAATCTGACGATATATTGTAGGGTCTTCTGGATCTGAACCTGTAGCTTGATCATGTAACTTCTTCAGGTTAGAAATCATAGGTGTGGTCATGGACTTATAGTCCAACATCCCAAATCTGCAAAGCACATCAATTGCATACTTACCTTGTGAGAGAAAGATCTCACCAGGTCTTTACCACACCTCTAAACCAAGAAAATAATGCATAAGACCCAAGTCCTTCATTTCAAACTCTGCTGACAACTCCCTCTTAGTTTGAGCTATCAGATGTTCCTCACCAGTAAGGAACAAATCATCCACATACAAAACCAACTAGATGATTTTTCACAACCTTTA
Organism: Picea sitchensis; assembly: GCA_010110895.2. Lineage (NCBI taxonomy): Eukaryota > Viridiplantae > Streptophyta > Pinopsida > Pinales > Pinaceae > Picea > Picea sitchensis. The sequence continues at coordinate 8,566 of SNQJ01S0122419.1, read as the reverse complement.
TGTAAAGGTTGGGATTTGCTATACTCTTGGAGAAACCAAGCTTTTGAAGAAAACTGTCAATTCTTCCGTACCAAGCTCTCGGAGCCTGTTTCAATCCATACAAGGCTTTATTGAGTTTGCAGACATGGGATTCCTTCCCATGGATCACAAAGCCCTTTGGCTGCTTTATAGAAGCCTCTTGCTCGACTTCACCATTAAGAAAAGCAGTCTTAACATCCATTTGGTGAAGTTTCCAACCAAAAACTGAAGCAAGTGAAATAATAACTCTGATAGAGGCATACCTGGCAACATGAGCAAAGACCTCATCAAAATCTATTCCCTCTTTCTGAGAGAAACCATGAGCCACAAATCTAGCCTTGTATTTTTCAACACTACCATCCGCTGCATGCTTTATTTTGTAAATCCATTTAGAAGTCACAACCGATTTTCCTTGTGGTCTTGGGACCACTTCCCATACATCATTCTTTAATATTGACTCGTACTCTTCTACCATGGCATCCTTCCACACTTTGTGTTTGGCAACCTCATCAAAGGTGGAAGGTTCTGAGTTAATCACATGATTCAACTGAGCAATCAAACCCGAGTACTTATTTGGCTTCTTCCTTTCTCTGAAAGTACCCTTTGGTGCTGCATGCTTCTCTGCTTCCTTTAAAATTTCTCGACGCCAAGCTGGCCTCATTTTGGCAGGAGGTGCCTCTAGGGGTATCTCAATGAAATCTCTTATGGGATCCACTGAAGGCTCTTTGGCCTCCTCCCTCTGCTCATCTGAATGTTCAGAAATTGAATGTTCTGAAGCTAGAGCTTCTTGCTCCTCTGCATCATTGGGAAACTCTCTAGAGTGTTGAAATGCTGCTTCCTCATGAAAGGGCACATCTCTGCCGACCTCAATATATTTCTGACCTGGAATATAAATCCGGTATGCTTTTGAGGTTTCGTTGTACCCCACAAATGTGCCTTTCTTTCCAGAGGGCTCTAACTTAGTCCTCTTTCCTTTCGGTACATGAATGTAGACAGGACTACCAAAAATTCTCAAGTGATCAACTAAAGGCTTCTTACCTGTGAAGACTTCTTCTGGAGTTTTTTATTCCAAGGCTTTGTGAGGACACCTGTTCTGTAAATAGACTACAGTACTAGCAGTCTTGGCCCAAAGGGACATCAGAAGATCCTGATCATACATCATAGCTCTGGCTGCCTCACAAATTGTCCCGTTCTTTCTTTCTGCAACCCCATTTCGTCAGGGATTGTAAGGCACTGTCAACTCCCTCATAATCCCAAAAACCCGACAAAGATCATCATACTTATGGGAGTCAAACTCTTTTCCATTATCTGTTCTGAAAACACAAATATGTCTGCCTGTCTGATTCCCAGCAAGATTCTTAAATTCCTGAAATTTACCGAAAGACTCATCTTTAGTTTTTAGGAAACAAATCCATGTTTTATGGGAGCAATCATCAATAAAAATGATATAATAAAGACAACCATTCATGGACGGAGCAGTCATAGGTCCACATAGATTAGAATGAATAAGATCTAAAATACCATTGGCTCTTCTTCTACTGTGAGGATAAGCTTTCTTTGTATTTTTACCAAGAGCACAACCTCTACAAACACTATCATGCTCAAAATGAAAAACTGACATACCTGTTACCATCTTTTGCAAACCTGGAAGAGCATCGTAGTTGAGGTGTCCAAACCTTCTGTGCCATAGTTCGTAGGGGTTGATCATCTCATGAGCCAATGCTTGAATAACTTGATCTGAGAGTTTATAAAGTCCACCTTCTTGAACCTCAATCACCATGGCTGAGCTCATACTTTCATTTGAGGGCCACATAAGAGCCTTTCCTTTTTAGAAGGCTACCCGTGTACCCTTTACTTTCTAGAAATGCAACTGAAATGAGATTTTTCTTTAAACCAAGAACATAAAGAATTTCTTCAACATGTAAAACATTACTTGATTGACGCTGAAAAGAAGCTGAGCCAACTCCTTTGATGTCTTTAGTACCATCATCACCCAATTCTACTTTTGCATTAAACTTCTTCTCTATGTAATTTACAAGAGTCTTCTTGTGCCCTGTCATGTGTTTGGAAGCCCCACTGTCCACTAACCAAGTGTCAACTGAGTTGGTGATAGCACTAGACAGTGCTGATACAAGATAACTCTCTTTTCGTTGCTCTTGCTCTTTGGTGGCAACTCTAGTTCTCTTTTTCTGAGATGATTCTTCTTCCTTAGCTGCAACCGAGGCATGGAATTTTCCTTTTCGTTTCTGCTTTGAAGGAGGATTTATGCAGTGCCTTGCATAGTGTCGTAACTTGTTACAGTTATAACATCTTACTTTAGACAAATGAGAGTGAGAGTGAGAGTGCTTACCTTGAGGTTTCTTACCTTTTCCTTTGTGCTGAGGAAACCTCTTCCATTTCTTGGCCTTGGCGGAAAGAGCACGATCTTTTAATTCTGCCCTCTTCTTCCAAGAAATCATGCCATAATCTCTCGAAGTTAGGTTGAACTTCTCTTCCATTCAGAGATGAGAGGAATGTCTCCCATGATTCTGGAAGACCAGCCATTGTTCTCTGTATCAGGTCATCATCATCTACAACAACTCCAATTGCCGCAAGCTGATCTCTTGTTTGGGCAATTTTGGAAAAGAAGTCGGAGATGGTTTCATCCTTTCCCATCTTTAATGTACGCAACTATTTCTTCAAGGTCCTCTTCTAGGTAGGAGCCTTCTTCTGATACAAATTTGCTAGGGCATCAAAGCATTCTTTTGCTGTTCTTAAGTGAGCAATGAGAGGCATCATACTATCTTTAATTGAGTAAAAAATGACACTCTTGGCTTTGGCTTGCCTCTTCGTATAGGTTTCTCTTCCTGCATTTGAAGCAGGTTCTTCCACTACTTTGGTAACCAACTAATCCAAATCACTTTCTTCTAGGATGTTCATGACCCTAGCTTTCCAGGCATTGAGGTTTGAAGCCCCTTCAAGCCTGTCTTTTGCTTTCACTGAAGATGAAGCCATGCTGAGATTTGAAAGCAGGACAAACCTGATAATAACAAGCTTACAACTAACATGATTTACAAACACTTAATAGAGGATCAACGTAGGTTCAAAAGTCTGCCACAAATGAGCTCTTTTCACGCCCTAAGCTCTGATACCATGTTAGAACTTAAGGGATAAACAATAGGCTAGCTTAGAAATAAAAATATATTCTTTTCAAAATTTTATCTACTAGAAATTCATGACCAACAAAGCATAATTAAGCATGCATAATCCAACAATAATAAATGAACCAGATAGCCAACAAATTCAACACAAAACCAACAGTGTATAAATAACATACATACCCAGATCTGATTGAAATATCAACACAACTGTAGAAGTAAAACCAAACTGCAGAAAGATAAAACAAGAACAATAGTACCAAATTTGTTGATGTTGCCTTCCTCCGGTGTATGCTAAAAAATGTACTCCTAATTCATTCATCAAACCCTCAGGGCAGATCTCTTTATGGCACTGTGATCATGCCAAATAGGATTGCAGGGATGACTGGAAAAACAATGTAGGAAAATGAGAACTACAACATGCTCAAGAACCAATCAAAACATCAACAAACCCTCTTAAGATGCCCAACATCCCTAGGGTTTATGCCTTAGAATAAGATTCCAGTTTCTTAGCCAAAAGACCCAGCTGAAATGCCCAGAAATCGGCCTCATAACAGCAGGACGAAAACCTCAGACAACAGGTCGAAAATCACAGACAGAGCAGGCCGAAAACCTCAGACAACAAGCCGAAAATCACAGGTCGAAAACCTCAGACAACAAGCCGAAAATCACAGGTCGAAAACCTCAGACAACAGGCCGAAAGACTTAGATAGAGCAGGCCGAAAAACCTCAGGCTGAAAACCTCAGACAAAAGGAAGAAAAACTCAGAAAACAGGTCAAAAATCTCAGACAGAGCAGGTCGAAAAAAATCAGGCTGAAAACCTTAGACAACAGGCCGAAAAACCTAAGGACAAAAGGCTCAGACAACAGGTTGAAAAACCTCGGGACGAAAAACTCAGACAGTAGGCCGAAAAACCTCTGGATGAAAAATTCTGACAGCAGGCTGAAACCCTTGGACAACAGGCCGAAAAACCTCAGACAAAGGGCAAAAAACTCAAAGTAGAGGTGTGTCCAAATGAGGCGCTATCCCTTCATATATATATTAAATGTGACCTCAAAACCACTAGGGCCGACCTGACTTATTTTGACTGGGCCAACTTTACATATAACAATAAACTAACATATATAAAGTATAAATATAATGAGCCGACATAACATATAAAGGAGGGCCGATTTTACACATAAAAGGAGGGCCGACTTAACACATAAAGGAGGGCTGACTTAACACATAAAAGGAGCAAGACAACATTACATCAAGGGTAAGCACCAACGTCCACTTTAGGCATATAGACCACATAAGTCTCATAAAACATATTAGGAGCTTTTCATCATCACTACATACATGGAAGGCTTATGATGTGATCATGCCTTTCTTCTTAGCTGCTCCTAGGTCACATAGACCATCTCGGGAGAGAAGAAGGTCACACATCATATCGGCTTGGTACTAGATCAAGAATCTGCCTGGTCCCAGACCAGGATACCCCACACACATCCGGGGGCCCTAGAATAGATCTAGAGGCTTATGTCATCAAACTGCTTGGTCCACGACCAAGAACCCCAGAAATACACTGGGTATCCAACTAGGGTCTTTTGCCATGGCTCTATCTGCTTGGTCCCAGACCAAGAACCCTAGGAGTGCACTGGGGGCCCTAGATCACAACTAGGGTCTTTGCCATCCTCCCGGAGAATGGCTCTTGCAGCTGCATTAATTTTAACAGTTTGTGTTCATTTTATTGAACAAGTCCCTTTTTCTTTAGATATTCATAGACAAGCTATGGACTAGAGGTATTGGCCTCATGGCATTGTGGCATTGCTCAAGTTTTACATATTTGGTTTTTGACTTTATTGCTCTTCACCTCTAGCCTTTTATGGTTTTATTGGTTCAGGCTTTATTCATTAGACCTTTCTCTTAACATTTGACAAGTCATAAACGATCATGATAGATTTTTTATGGACTAGATAAAGTGAAACAAGGAAAGTGGAAAGTGTCGAGCATGGTTAGGATGTGAAAACGCTACCTTGGCTAGTTACCTAGTAGTATAAATTGACTTGAGAAATGACAACACTTCTAAAGGAAAAATATGGTCCCCCAAGGTACGACGAGGCAAATAATAAAACTATGCATGTTAGGAAGTGCTATCGGATTTCATTTTAGTGTTTACCACTTTCATGACTAGCTAAATGAACCACCAATACATGGAATATCAAGATAGATCATAGCGAAACCACAATGTACCATCCACAATGCATCTGTCATCTGAGGAGTGATAGAGGAAGATGAGATATACCACAGTTAAGCTAGCAAAATCATCCATCTAATGGAGATAATGAGAATTGTTTGAGTCTGGAGAAGATGAGCTCATGCAAGTAGCAACATGACACCCTATGAGGGTACTCCCAAAGTTGTCACCCTTTGGGGGGTAACACCTGGATGAGCACGAATTCCTTGTCAATTTTCACATACAATCTTATGTGACTAATGTTCAGATCTGAAAATTGCTTCCTAGTGAGCTAACAGTAAGCCCTAGTTGTTATCATTGAACAAATTTTACACTGAAAATTATCGACTGAAAATATATGCAGCGGAAAGAAGAGTAGAGATGAATTATGAACACACGAGACACAAATTTTTTGTTCTATAACTTTGTCAATTTCAGAAATTATGAGGGCAAAACTAGCCCTCCTAGCCAATACAAATTCACCAAAAATCTGAGGACAAAACTAGTCCTCTCTACAACCACAAAATCAACGAACTTCTCAGGACAAATCCCAATTTACAAATCTGTTGTAGACCACTTGTACGACCTGCTGACGTCAACATGTATGGACTTGCCTCTACCTAGAAACCCTGTACGAACATATGCAACTGTACCTACTAGAACTCGTGTACATACGCGACTGTTCCCATTGCAACCTGCGTACATACAAGATTGTTCCCATTGCAACCTGCGTACATGTACGAACACTTCCGTACAATTCGCTCTACTCGTACGGTCTCTTTCTTTCTGCGGCTACCTCTCTATCCCACATGTACAATGTGCTTTCCCTCCCAAGAACAAAAAATAGAGAGTCCTCAACCCTAGGCCAGATTTGCCATAGTTGCAGAAATTCCCTTGCTGAAATCACTAAGCTCCTTGACACAAGTGCAGACTCACTTATGCCAACTCCATTATCACAAACTGTCACAATGATAAAGTGTCACAATGATCTTTTTCCTTTATATGCAAGTCCAATGAGTGAGTTTAGGCATCCCTTCTAATCTCAACAATTAATTAGAATATTTTAATCCTCTTTGTGGGTGTGAAGCCCCAACACAAGGCCACAAAGCCCTTCAACTTT
>SNQJ01S0122416.1:29205-39213 GCA_010110895.2 Picea sitchensis | reverse complement strand
CAGAGGGGGTACCCCCCCTCTGCACTCCCCCACGTGGAAGAGTGTACATACTTTAGGGGTGTAAAGTCTTCATGGGGTATAAACATAGCTGAAAGCAAGGACCTTTGAATTAGGAACATAATCAGTCTCCACAACCAACACCTTTTACCCACATCTGTGAATGGAAGAGGTGATCTCCTTCTTCTGGCTCGTCTGGTTCATCAAGTTGGAGCTTGGTGGTAGAAACGGTGGAATTGGGTTCCATATCAATGATTTGTCTTCCCATTTCTGGTTCTAACTCAGAGTCAAAACCCGCATCTGATTCAGAGGCTTTCACTTCGGCCACCATCGATTGCTTTGAGCAGCACTAAGCAGTGTTATTCCAAGGGCTCTTAAGGAAGTCGCACCACTTCCTGGTATCTTTCTTTGTATTTTCGGTGTCCTTATTTTCTTGTGGTTTGGACTAGTTGTCCTGATACTGTCCATATTTTCTATGTCCTTTGTTCTATGGGTTGGGGCCACCCTTTCCTAGCTTTTGTTGTGATGGGTTCTCGAGCCCAAATTGCCGTGTATTTTGTTTGAGCTTCTGCTCGATTTTGATAGCATATCGGTAGGTCGCGCCCAAGGATGAGATGTCCAGAAATTCCATTTCAGTTTGGATGTATCTATACAAAGCACCATGATACTTGAGCACTAGATGTTGCTCTAAATATTTGATACCCAACTTGGTGTGCAAGGTATGGAAGATATTTGTGAACTCTTGCACTCCTTGGTCTCTTTCTTGTTGCAGTGTGGTCCATTTGGTATACAAGTCATCATAAATTCCAAAAGGGTAGTATTGTTCCTTAATAGAATCCTTTAAGGATTCCCAGGTGGTCGTGACTGTAAATAGCAAGGGTTCCTCTACTTCCTTTTTCTCATAGAAAGTTTCCCACCAATATTTGACATGTGGAATGACTTGAGGAGCGTAAAATTAATATTTTCTCTATTCTAAAAGTTATGGATAGACAAATACACTTCAGTATATTCAAACACTTGTCTACACCATCTACGTCTATCTGACCTTCAAATACAGGAATATTGAATTTTATTTGTACCTTGAAGGGGGCGGCTCCTCTGCTCAAAGAAGATACATCGCCTGTTGGTATCCATCGAAGTATTTGCGTGAAACTATCCATCATATCGTTCCTATGTTGTGTGAGGGATTCCTTAAGAAATATTTTGAAAGGATATCCTATCCCACCATCTTTCTTTTCTCCTGCCACAAGAGGTCACTTGGGCATGCAATAGCTTTGTTCCTCAAGAGAAAGAAGCTCGAGAACCAATTCTTTGTACTCTGACCTCATTGGGGACATGCATTAAGACAACAAGGAGTAGACTGCTTTGATACCACTGATCCAGGTTTTATGAGCATAATGAAATGACTATAGATTATTAACAGATGCTTAACACATAATAATGAAGATACAATTGTTACACATTATTTTGGTCATCTTGATGATCCATTGACAAACATGTGTTCATGTTCCCAAAAGATCCTATCTTCATGAGAAAGGTGACTGACTTTCTCTTATCAAAAACCTTATTAAGGAGTTTCATCACAGGCTACACCATAAGCAGGGTGCGACGATGCCTGATCATCGCCCTCTACCCTAAAGATGGTTTATGACGTCTCTATATGCTACCCTAAAGCTAGAGTGCGACAAGGTTAAGAAGCTAAGAAAAGGTCGAACTTAACAAAAGTTCTAGAAGGGGATCTTCTAGAATATGAGGTGGCACCCATATGGTTGGGATCCTACTCACTTATCTAATTTGGTGGGATCATCCTAATCTCTTCAACCATCTCTCTTTCCCCTATATAAAGAGGGATTTCTCATGGAAAAGGATAAGGTTAACTAAGGTTAATGAAGGTTGATTCAAGCAATATTATTATTGAATAGGCTAAGAATTGGATGAAATTCTACTTCAGTTCATACTTGAGAGCTTCATTTCATTCTATCAAGTCATTGTGGATATTCTTCATTCAAGGATTGGAGTAAGTGTGTATGTTGGAGAAAAGGGTCATCGGAAGGGGACCTTGCAACATCAAGGTTTTGGTTGTAATCGCCACTTTAATTTTAATATGATACAGTGATATGTTTCTTTTCCATAAAACTTATCTCATTTTATTGTATGTTTCCTTGATCACATATATAAGTTCTCTTTGAATATGCTATATTGCTTTCACTTTAGTTGTCTTGTGTTCCCTTGCAGATCTAATATCACAGGAGCACTAGAGTGAAGCTAGTATGGAAACGACAAGAGGAAGCGATATTTAAACAGTGTGTTGCACATCTGTTGTTTGATAGTAATTTCAATGATTAGAGCTTAGGGAAAGCATCATGTTCTATTTTGTTTTGTTCTAGATCTAGGTGGATCTAGGGAGATATGTTTATGTACCCATTTATCGATAAGTCCCATAAAAAAATTGTTGACCATACTGGGGATACGACCTCCTTTTGATTTTTTTCTTCCCATTTTCCTTTAGCCTACTTTTCTCTCATAACTTTCATTCTTTGAGTCTGTGGGTGATCCATCTGGACTCAATAGGTTTAGAAGTTCCTTTAGACTTTTTGTCTTTCTTCCAAATTTTTCAAATTCATAGACCTCGTCGCACTGTACCTAATTGACAGCTTGCGATGACCTTGAGACATTTCTCCCTACTTAGCCAATCCAGTGGGGAGATATCACACTTTTCTTTACCAGTGGCCTGCGACGACCTTAGCTCGTCGCTCTGTGTCATATACTCAACTTGCGATGACCCGTATAGGTTTTGATAGAGTAAGTCATTTTGTATTTTACTACCCATATTTTCATTAGTATCCTGGGGTGAACTTCTTATACCCATGTTTTATTGATTCCTGAGTTTAGAACTTGCTTTTGATTGGTTTTCAGTGATTGAAAGTCTTTCTTTGCATTTTTGCAAGTTTTTTACTCATACTCATTGCCACAAGGATATAATCTCAGATCTCCATCTGGGTGCTTGTTTGACAGAGGATATTTGGGTTGTTTTAAAGTTTTGGATTGATTTTGTTTGTCAGATTGTTTGGTGATTAAGAAATACTTTTTTCTTGCTTGCATCAAAATATTTTCTTGTCTTTTTCATTTTTGTCTACATTACGAACTTGGTTTGGGAATTGTGTTGTGAGTGTATTGATTTTATTTGATTACAATTTCCTTTCACCTTTATATCTATGATTTGATTTGGGAAAGGAATAATTGGAATCATTTATTCATTGTAGTAATCTCTCACAAGAAATTTTTTTACATTCGAAATATTGGAAAAGAGAAGAAATTGGAAAATTTTATAGTTTGTGATTGTTTGGAATTGTGTTCATTCGGAATACAGGAATTGTAATTCATAGTTTGTTGTACTTAAAAAGAAATACCTTCTCCCTACTGTAACTAGAGTTAATTGAATTGAAAATTTCACATTCATCTCTTTTTGGATTTGATTGAGTCAAGGTCTCAACATCAACAGTTTCACTTCCACCTCCCTCTCTGAGTAAGCAACAACCTCTAAAACATGACGTAAATTTAAAATTTATTAGTAACTTTTATTTTCTAGGGATATTTTTCACCAACATTAGTTAGGATAGTGCTTTGAAATAGGTTGTAAGGCCCACTCTCCAAAGCATTAAAAAACACAATAGTATCTTGTGATAGGGAGAGTTTAAATCCAATTGCTACATTTTTTCCTAGGAAGTCGTTCTCACACAAGGGTCAAACCTGAGGTCGCATTGAGACTAGCAGAGTTACTCACCCTGCTTTGTTGGTCTTGGTGTAGAGATTGTGCGTATTATGGGGGTCTCTTGAAGGTATACCCACAATTATGAGTGGAATCCTTTCTAGTTGATTTCCGGCTAGATACCCTGCCTTTGCATGTGGATCAGACTGTCGAATGTTTCCACAGGCATCACTGTTGTAGTTGGTAACCTTAGTAGCCTATATCTTTAGGGTCTTTACACGAGGTGACTGTGAAGGGGCAAGTCGTCACGGTGCCTAGAATCGACGTTGGCCAAACTCACTCGGGCTCCTTGGAGGGTATACCCACGATTATGTGTGGGATATTGCACCAGGGTGTAAGTCTCTTAAGCAAGTCATCAACATAACTTTTCCACCTGCTTATCCCAACCCCTTCTTGTCTTGAATTCATGACGTTGGATTTCATCACCAACTAGTGACTTCGAAATAAGAAGGTTTTTTTTACTTGGTTTGATTCCTGTATTTTATTAGTGAGTATTGTTTTCTTCCTCTAATCGGCTATATATTTTATTAGTGATGAAAATTTTGAAGCACCTATTGGACATGATGCAGAATCTGGAGTAGAAAATCCACTTTCTTGAAGTGAATCATTTAGGACCTCGGATTACACTGTCAGAACTTCTAATTTTGGTTCTATCCCTTTGACAGTACGTGATCTGTACGGTAACCTAGGAGTGAGTCATGATCAACCTATGGCATCACAAGTGCCTGAGACGTTTGTCACCTATACGGTACCTTTAGACCATTTTAATGTCACTACCGGTAATGTCATCATTGTTTCAGGCCAATTGTTGATTGGTTCCCACTCGATTCCTACTCTGCAAATGGCCCATTCTACTATGGTCCCACAAGCTACCACGATTCCTACTGGAAATGTGGTTATATCCCAAGCTCCAATTGGGACACCACTTCCACCTAGATCGAATCCGTCACTCTCCCCCTGAGTATAGAGCTCTGAATACTTATGTTCCTGCCTCTACCTAGGTTACATCCAGAATTTCTAGACTTTTTGTTCCTCCTGGGTATAATGTCGCTACTATTTTTTTTCCTAAACCTTCCCAGTTTCTCTCCGGAGGGCCATATGTTCCTCCTCCACCCCTGCTCAGAGGATCTGGCCCTAGTGGCACCAATCTTTTGGGAGGCACCAATCTTTCTATCACTTATGGTTTCCAGATTCATGTTGGAGGTCAAACACAAGTTGTGGGACAACATCAATTTGGGGGGAAACCTTAGATTGGGGCACAACCTCAACCTGGGGGGAAACCTCAGGTTGGAATCCATAACCCACTTTATGGACAGAACACACCTGTGGTACCATCTTTACCTTGGAAACTTTTGTTCCAAGGAAGTTTACAACCAATTGGGGGGAAGCATCCTCAAGTTAACTCTTTTGTACCCCCCAACCTCCTTCAACCATATCCGGGTTCTTTGAATCCCACTTGGGGTCCGTACGTTCAATATAGTGTTCCTTTCCAAAGGAACATCTCTAATCAGCCCAACCCTATGGGCTATATGCCTCCAAATCCTCCACAACCGAATCTTTCAGTACTATCTAATTATTTGTAGAGTGCCTATGGTCCTACTGGTATACCTATGAGGCTCCCCATTTAAAACTACCAGTTTCCACAAGTGAATCGACAGTTGCCTTTTCTAGCCACTTTGGATTTACCTGATCTATCTAGGATTTTGAATGATCCTATCTTATATTCTCCTTATTGGCCCGTCATACTGGCCAAGTTACCGTCCAACATTCCTAAATTTGACATTCAGGCAGGAGAAGATCTGAATAATCATGTTATGAATTTTCAACTGTGGTTTTCATCCAACTCCTTGATGGATGACTCCGTCAGATTACAATTTTTCCAATGAACTATCACGGGTTCGGCAACAAAATGGTACATTGAGTTACCGCGAGGTTTCTTCAATGACTTTAACACCCTAGCCATGGCCTTTTTGACACATTACTAGCTACCAATACGATATGATATGGGAACCGAAATTTTGAGTTTTTTTAAGCAATACTCATCCACTCATATTTTTTATCACATCCATGAGTGGAGGAGCAGAAGATGTTTAATCAAAGTTCCTCTTCTTGATCAACTATTGGCCGAGTGGTTTACCAAATCACTCATTGTACCTATCGCTCATGATGTGTCCATGGGTGGTGTTGTCACTGAAGAGCATTTGATTAGTTATGCTCAGTATCTTGATCTCATTTATTCGAAAATGGGAACAATTACGATCTGATCCCTGATGCTCCTCGTCCTTCCACAAACCCTACCCCAAAACCTCTAGTATATTCTCATGTTCTTGATGGTGTGATTGAAACCTTTCATGCTGAGGCTCAGTCCACACACGGAGGTCATACCAATCTCAAACCTAATAATTCTAATGCACAAAATACTCCCGCTCCTACTCCTTCCACCGATAAGACTGTCGAGGTTAACTCTGTTCAATCCATCCCTACCAGATTGAATCAAAATAAAAAGAAAGGGAAGGGTAAGAATAAGGAGGAAAATAATAATAATCCCCAATCTAATAAATCCAAGACGCAAACCACTGATGAGAAATATAAACATAAACCTCATTACCCCTACTTGATTTGTGGTGATGATCATTATACGAAAGATTGTCCAAGACGCACAGAGGTTACTAAGTTTCTCCAAGGGAGCGGAAAACCTCCTACACCTACCATTTTGTCACAACCTTTCCCTTCTTAGCAGCAATACCAACTGGTCATTTATGAACAAAATTCTCCTTCTACCTCGTCCTATGTCCTTATGTGTACTGGTAATTCTAAAAAGAACGAAGTTGCAATCATGACTCGAGCCAAGGATTACTCTCCGTTAAAGGAGAAATTTGATGATATACCACCTTCATTGGTTCAACCTTCTCCCTCAACTTCACCTCCCAATGGTCCTCTTCATCTTGAAAGACCGGGTCTCGATACGGTTCTTCGCCCTCCTCCCAGGGGCAATGTTCAAAAGTCAGTGTTCAACCCTCACGCTTTTGCTACAAAAAACTACAGTATTGTAGAAGATCTTGCGCAAGCACCCTTTGTGATGTCATCTCTCGAAGTCCTTCAAATTTTCCCTTCTCAACAGAAGGCATTGTTAAAATCCATTGGTGGAATTGACCCCACGGATAATAATCTCATAATATTTGACTTGGAAGATCATGTTCCAAGGCTCCCTCCTCAGTTAGCATTTCAGATTCAAGTTGTAGTTAAAACCAAGAATATATGTAGAACTATTATTGATGAAGGAGCCTCGATTTGTGTCATGTCCATCACTTGTTGGAAATCTATTGGTTGTCCTACTCTCACTGAATCACACAATACACTTATGACCTTCAATGGTACATGATTTAAACCCTACAATGTTCTTCCCTCGTTGTCTATTATGTTGGAAGGTAAGTCGGTCAATGTTGAGGGTGATGTCTTCAATGCACCTCTTGATTATAACCTTTTACTTGGTTGCAGCTGGATTGATTCTATGTGTGCAGTTGTGTCTACCCTTTTACGTGTGTTATGTTTCCTGCACCAAGGAAAGGTCGTTATTGTTGACCAACTGGCCTTCTTTAATTTTGATTCCCATACTAGCAATGTTCCCTTCATTTTCAAGACACCCCCTGGTTATGAAAATGTCAGATTTGGTGTTACAAGGGGAAAACTCTCTATGGACAAGGGTAAACCACAATAGACAGGCATGACTGCAGAAATCAACTCAATTCCAACATATTCTATATAGACTAATGTGCAATACAAGGAAGAGGCCTACCTCAATCCAACGTTTGATGAAGTTCCACCATTGAGCACTTTGACCCAAAGCTTTATACATGTGAGAAGTTCTCAACAAACAAGCAAAGCAAGTATATAGTGATGATATAAAAGGGGTTAGCACATTAGATAGAATAATCCATTAATAAACATTACAAACATGCCAATGGATAATAATCATATATTTGCAAGATACCAATAGGACAGGAAAGGAGTATTTCTATTAATAATTGATCAGTACAAGTGTCAACATTACAGACTTATGTGTCGGCACGGTTCGAAACCAAGAAACCAAGTTCCTTCCAACTGTGTCCTCACCACTTCAATTCTCCACCAAAGGCAATCTCATGAGAAAGAGGCAAAGAGGTCCTCTCAATAATAAAGGAATAACTTGGGGGATGAACACTGTGTTCAAACTTGAGGGACAAAGGGATGCAGACTCAATATGAAGTAATTTCTCTAGAGTAACTTTGATCTCAAAGTTGAATGCTTTCTCCTCTTTTTCCATAGTTCGAAATTGTGCTCTTATAGCCTCCATAATGCAACTGAAGGGCCGAGTCAGAACGTTTCCAGTATATGGAAGGACAAGGATCAGATATCTTTTGTTGTGACATGGAAACTCGACCTCATTTTGTATTTTTTGGCAAAACTCCCGATATACGCAAGTTGTAATGGAGCAGAAAGAATATATGCATCTTGCATAGTAGTTAGGGAGAATATATGTGGAAAAATGTATATTTTTTATATCTGGATTTATCAAAAAGGGATGAAATGTCTGCATAGGGAAATGGAAAAAGGCCCTCCGTGAAATATAGTGATGGTGAAGCAAATCTTGCTATAATAGATGCCCCCTAATGTGTGAGATCAGAGGAGTATCTGTGATGACCGAAATACATTATAAATACCCAGAAGTGGAGTGGTAGAGAACCAACTGGATGAACTCAAATGCTCATTACATTATGTATTGGCTCTGCATACATGGCTACCAAGAATACAATGCAGATCCATGTGGAAAATATACCAAACAAGTGTTCATGGCCATGAATAGGTAAATACAAATGTGGTTATATGCCAAAAGTTGTCATAGTCACGAACAAGGCCCAGTGAAACTAGTCTCAAAAGTCAATATGAAGATATTTGTATACCATGGAGTACAATCTGATCTCCCATTATCACTGAAGTCAAAATAGGTACCGGTCCAATGAAATGGCAGCAAAATCTTAGGAAAGTTGTGTCCACATAGTGATGTCTTCAAGTCTTCTACACTATCTACCAATGGTGCAATTCTACATCATGTGAATAAATGAGTTGAGGTTGAACACGATGAGACATCGTTTGATTACCGGCCATTGAAGTATACCATTAACAAACGTGAGACAACCTACCGATAATGAAAGTAGGTATCAAGGAACCAAGTACATATCTACAAATGTGAATAAAGGAGTTGGTGTCGAACACTTGAGAGATCCATTGATCAGGATACATTGATGTATTCCCATCTGTCAATGGCAAGAGAGCCTGCCACTAATGACTACAAGCCTCAAGGTACTCATAAAACTCTAGGTCCCATATCCAAAATAAATGAGATGAATTTGAAGGAAAGAGACTCGCTGAAATGAGAGCATTGAGGCATCTCTCATCAGTCAGCACGAGGAACACAGCAGGAGCTTCATGATTTGGTGGAGATCGGACGAAGAAAATTTTCACGAACCAATAACCCTGTGTGTCTTTCATGTGTGCCAAATGCAAGTGGTACATGAAAAGGACCCTCTGAATAGAAACCAATGATGAAAATTTGCTGACAAAGGTGAGGAAACCACCAATAAGGCTAATGGCCTCCAAGACACTGTACAAATCCCAAAGTGTGAATAGATGTCTTGCCGACAAACACAAGGGAAACCACCCAGTCAACGACCAATGATGAAATGTCGATTGTTGGGTTCAAGGTGACCTACCACTGATGAAAGTAGGGCCAGGGTACATGATAAGACCAAAGTATCATGTGATTCTAAGACAAACTGAGGGTATGGCTGACATGGAAAGTCAATATTTATGAGGAGTGGACGACACATGCTGATAGACTTCCTTTGAACAAGAGCATGAGACATATGGTAGACTTCGACAACATGGACTCAATGATGTGACAATTAGATGCAGGAGGCATCAATAACGTTCTCTATAGGGACTGGAAGAGTAAACAATAGATAGAGAAAACTATGTAGTGAGATCATCTTCCTAAGGCCATGCTAAACCCAAAATTATGATGACACAAGGACTCAATAACTTTGTGCTATGTTCAAAGGTGACATGTTAAGGTCCTAACCCGCACATAGGTAGATCAATGTATTTGGATGTAATAAAGGTCAATATTAATAAGGCCTTTCAATAAAATAGAATAAGGCGGATGTAAGAAGACCTAATAGAAGCTTCTGCTTCTAGAAGGATCT
>SNQJ01S0122416.1:9086-26888 GCA_010110895.2 Picea sitchensis | reverse complement strand
TCGTATATCATTTCTGTGTATTGTGAAGATTATGCTGGATATTTTACTGTTATTCTGCCATTTCTAGCATTTTATTTCTGTTCTGCATATTTTATATATCTAGTATCTTGCATGACATGACTGCTGCCAATTACAATATAGTATTCCCTTCCCGCCCGTCTTTTTTTTTTTCATAACAAATGAATGCTATGATACAGAGGAGGGAACGAGTGTCGCAAGTAAGAAAAACTAGTTCCAACAATGGAATGTACCTATGCTCAATGAAAGGAAATGCATGCAGGAGATGGACACTTGGGGTGATGTTCCCTCCAGGGTATAGGGTGTCAAATTGCGAAGGATAAAAACAAGGATCTTCTTGGTTAAGGATCCAAACTACTTAGGTAATGGTTTATAATTCAAAGCGAGAACCGGCTAAAGGATCAATACAACAAGCGAGAGCATGAGATGCAATCACAACTTAACGCAAAAAAATGTCCTTTTCTATATATTTTAGTATACTTGGTGTGGAAAAGGGGTGAACTTGTGCCAAATAGACATCTTTTCAAATCCAATTTACGAGTGTGAAAAAGACAAGTTCACTCGACAATATTTTCTATTTTTTATAGTGATTCATAAAAGAGCTTAACTAGGACTCGTGACCTTTTAAATCCAACTTTAACGATTGTGAAAGGGACAAATCACTTAGTGATCTTTTCAGTTTGTAGGCCAGTCGGAAAAGAACTTAACTAAGACTCGTTTGGGAGATTCTAGGCAGTGAGTCATGGGGGAGGCCAAGGCTCCCGTGCTGGACTTTTGTAGAATGTCAGTATCTTGTGAAGAATCGACACAAGCTTAGGAAGACCCAAAGCTCTCCAAGTTGAGGAGGACAAAGTGCTAACGGAGGGTATCGTCTTCGTGGCATATCAGATAATGTCTCTTCCTAGAAAAGACATAGGCAGAGGCATTGGATACCTCACAAGACCATCCCAATCAAAGGGAACCTCGTCAAGACTTGGAGGGAGAGAACTCAGGAAGAGTAGAAATCAGGAAGAGTAAAACTCTCTCTTCTTCAGAAGGTGAAGTACTAGAAATGATAAGGACATGGCATAGAAGGTATAGAACCAGAATCAGAAGAGCGGGATCAACCAAAAATTGCATTGGCATGACCGCTTCCTTAGACTTTTCACTCTTCAAGAGAAGAGTGGGGTTGATCAAAGATTGTATCGACACAACCACTTCCTCAACCATTGGTTGAATAGGATGCAAGAGCACAAGGTCAAGAGGTGTATCACCCCAAAAAACAAGAGTGTTGTCGGTCGAAGATTGCATCGACACGACTGTTGGTTGAACAAGATGCAAGACAACAATGTCAATAGACGCATCACCCCCGAACATAGGAGAGGTGTCAGTCAAATATTTCATCGACACGACCACAGGCTAAACGGGATGTGAGACAACAAGGTAAAAGGATGCATCAACCCCTAAAGGAAAAAGGGGTTTCATCTGAAGATTGCATCAGCATGACTGTTGTATCAACCAAAGAAGGAACAAAGTGTTGTGAAACCATAGATGTCTCAGAACCTGAAGGGCCCTTAGGTGAGCCCCACACTTCTGGTATCCCAATAGTAACAGGACACAAACGAGTAAGGTGACTTCCTTCACAAATCCTGCAAAGGAATCTAGGATTACGTCTGAGACATCTAGGCTTCTCAATCATATGAATTCCCCCAACATAACTTGCAGTGGCTGGTGACATTCTCCCATCATGACTTACAGAGGCTAGTAGAAAATCTCCAACATGATTAGCAGAGGTCGGTGATGAATCCCCAACATGACTAGCACATGTTAGTGATAGATCCCCAACACGACTAGTGGAGATTGGCGATGGATCCCCAACTTGACTAGTAGAGGTTGGTGATGCATGTGTGGTGTGACTAGCAGTGACCAGACATGTGCCCCCAGCATGACTTGCAATGGCTGGTTGCAAGTCTTCAACATGTCTTGCAGAGGTTGTCGACCAATCTCCAACATGGCTAGTAGAGGTTGGTGATATAATTCCAATATGAAACGCACTGACTGGACTTGCGGTGGTAATTGGTTGTGACAATTGAGTCGAAGGTCCAAGGAAATATTGGTTTTGAGAAATTGCAGCCTAGGAAGGAAATTGGTTTACACCCTGTCCCTATCTAGCAGGATAGCATCCTCCTCCATACTGATTCATAAAGGGTTGTAAGGGAATCGACACCGAGGAAGCCACTTGCGAAGAGAAATAAACATGACAAGGGTTACTCATTTGAGGATATATGTTTCCCCCGGGCAAAGGAACTTCATGAGGGGGGTTTCCCATACTATAAACATACCTTCCCCCAGATGAAATACCAGAGGATAGATGGAGGTCCTCCATGGGAAAAGTGTTCATAGGAACTGACATAGTGGAAGAAGGATAAGTGGACGGAGTGTAACAAGTGGAATGATTATTTAATTGGGAACTTACTTCTCACATAGTGGATTCGTAGGAAGGAAGATTCCAACCTCCTACCGTAAGAGGTGTTTGAAGGATATGACTCCCACCAAATGGAGAGGGATAAGAAGGAGGCATCATGCCTCCAAACCCAAAACTTGTATTCACATAAGGAGGCAAGGCAGAGGATGGTAAGTGCGAAGACATATCAGACATACCATGAGAAAAATGATTAGAGACCCAAGGCATTGACTGAGTATTATAATTCTGCATACCATAATGCGAAGCGGAAGGATCTGTCCCCATGAAAGGAGTGAACATCATGGGGGGGGTTACAGCAAATGAGGGAGAAAAAGAAATTCCATTGTCCATAATGAAAAAGACTCAGTATGAAATCCTAAGGCCAACTATTAGTCAAAGAGAATTCCAAAAGTCAAACGGCCAATATGCATGCAAACGGGCTAAAGTGGCTGAGTGGCCTCCCTCGCCAAAGAAGGTATGTCTCGTCCAAGAGGGACCTGAGACTCCCTGTTAAAGTTTGGAGGTAACAGAATTAGTTATAAGGGCCCTCGTAAGCTTAACAACCAGTCGATCAGATCCCCCCAGAGAGGTAATCCTCCATAAAGGTTGTGTGTTCTCCGACCCCTATCTGACTCAGGATACAAGTAGAATAACCCCTGCAAGTAACCTATGAGATACCTAAGTCAAGAAAATAATTAACCACTGTATAACCGATGCATGGGCAAGCAGTCGTAAGTCCGGATCACCGTATGGGCAGGGTAGCAAAGCCCAAAAACTTGAAAGCATTGCCTCTCATAGAGGTATGGGTACTAGAAAGATCCCCAAATAAAAATAAATCCACAGAAATATCTCTGACGCTAGGTGAGTATCCATGGGTTATCCCTTCAACTAACTTCGTGTGACCTCATGATTAACTCTAGTGTGAGCGGAGCCTCCTGATATTACCATTTATACAATGGACTTCTCAACTCCCTATCTCAGACACATATATTGATTTAATTGCCTTGGAGAAGTTTACTCACAAAATCTTATTCCAAGAAACTAAATCCTAAGCTATTTTGTGCACCCTAAAAATAAAATTGTGACTAATCAATTTTAGTTTATAGCGTAAATTTTATTGTCCGTGGTTACTCAAAAAGGTATGGAAGTGAAACTCATGGTGTTATGACTCTCCCAAAAAATAGATATGGATATAATGCAAAGACTATCTTTAACTTTTCAATGAATGATACGCTAATAAAAACAGTGCAGTATTCAATTTCAAATATGCAATTTAGAAGTAAAATACAATCTTTCGCTAAATGTGCTAAGCTAACAGTAACAATTCAAAGACAAAAATGCCAACCAATGCAAAATGCCTATTTTTTTTTTGTATTTTCAATATTTTAAAAAGAAAATGCATGGACTGATAAGAAACTTGACATATGAATTCTACTGTGTATAAAAGCAGTAACTCAAGCAGAATACCATGCAGCCAAGCAAACAACCCAGAAGCCAAGGACAAATTGAAAATAGAAAACAAAGAGAAAGACTACGCCCAAAACTCCAACTACAAACAGGCTTCCTGTCATCCTAGATAATCTCGACAGACACTATAGAGTCCTAAGAAGGCTCAACAATATTTAAATCCTACCCAACAGTCACTCAACCAAGATAACAAGCAAGGGGAAGTGGAATATGCGACTATTCAGGAGAAAAGAGCGTATATATGCTTCTTCCAGTGAGACAACAAGCATGTATATGCGACTATTCAGGAGAAAAGAGCATATATATGCTTCTTGCAGTGAGACAACAAGCGTGTATATGCGACTGTTAAGGAAAAAAGGGCGTATATGCTTTAAAACAAGGCCAGACAAGGGTAAAAGGATGAAAACTCAAACTCAGAGTGAACATGATCTTTCAAGAAATGATACGACAAGAAACACAAAGGAAAAAGAGCAATGTAAGATGAAAAAGTACTTCAACCCTTAGAAGGAATATCTCTCCCGAGTGGAGTCGCCATTTCTGTTACAAGGGAAAAAATCTCTATGGCCAAGGGTAAACCACAATAGACAGGTATGACTGTAGAAATCAACTGAATTCCAACATATGCTATATAGACTAATGTGCAATACAAGGAAGAGGCCTACTCAATCCAACATTTGATGAAGTTCCACCATTGAGCACTTTGACCCAAATCTTTATACCTACGAGAAGTTCTCAACAAATAAGCAAAGAAAGTATATAGTGATGATATAAAAGGGGTTAGCACATTAGATAGCATAATCCATTAATAAACATTACAAACATGACCATGGATAATAATCATATATTTGCAAGATACCAATAGGACGGGAAAGGAGTATTTCTATTAATAATTGATCAACAGAAGTGTCAACATTACAGACTTCCGTTTTGGCACGGTTCGAAACCAAGAAACCAAGTTCCTTCCAACTGGGTCCCCACCACTTCAATCCTCCACCAAAGGCAAGCTCATGAGAAAGAGGCAAAGAGGTCCTCTCAATAATAAAGGAAGAGCTTGGGGGATAAACACTATGTTCAGACTTGAGGGACAAAGGGATCTAGACTCAATATGAAGTCATTTCACCAGAGTAACTTTGCTCTCAAAGTTGAATGCTTTCTCCTCTTTTTACATAGTTTGAAATTGTGCTCTTATAGCCTCCAGAATGCAACTGAAGGGTCGAGTCGGAACATTTACAATATATGGAAGGCCACGTATAAGAGATCTTTTGTCGTGACATGGAAACCCGACCTCATTTTTTATGTTTTGGCACAAATCCTGATATACACGGGTTGTAATGGAGCAACAAGCGTATACGCATCTTGCATAGCAGTTAGGGAGTGTATATGTGGAAAAATGTATATTTTTTAGATCTGGATTTATCAAAAAGGGATGAAAAGTATGCATAGGGAAATGGAAAAAGGCCCTCTGTGAAAGATAGCAATGGTCAGACAAATCTTGCTATAACAGTGGGCCTTTTGAAAGACTACTTTGATGGGTACATTTCCAATCCCACCACCTGATATTTCTCCCCCTTTTGTTGCCTCTATTAACATGATATCCATCGTTGTTTGTGAAACCCCTGAGTCATATGACCCATGGGTAGTACCTAACTCTCGTGATCACCTCTGTTATGGCAACTGGATGCCTTTAAGTCCGGTCGAATCCACTTACCAAGCTATTCAATAGGCAACCAAGTTGCAGATTACTTCACTAAATGGGTCGAGGCGATGCCTACATTTGATAACACCGGGAAAACTGCAACATTATTCATATTCAATCACATCATTACTCAGTTTGGTATTCCTCAATCTATCGTTACTGATCACGGTAGCCATTTTCGGAATTTTATGATGTCTGAACTTACGGAAAAGTTGGGTCTTCGCCATGAAAACTCAACCCCCTATTACCCATAGGCCAATGGACAAGTTGAAGAAATAAACAAATTTCTTATTACTATGCTTCGATGGCTGATAGGAATTCATAAGACAAGCTGGCACACAATGTTTTTATTAGCATTATGGGCATATCAGACATCTGTCAAGTCTTCCATAGGATTTACACCTTTCCAGCTAGTTTATGGTATCAAGGTTGTCTTGCCAATTGAATGTGAAATACCATCTTTGAAACTAGCCATTGAACTTCTCCCCAATACCTCTGCTAAAGAAGAGCATCTTTTTTATTTAATGCAATTAGATGAAACCCATCGTGATGTCTCCCTAGTTATTGAAACCCATAAGAAACGTGTTAAATCTTAATACGATAAACATGTCAAACCATGTGTTTTTTCTGAGGGTGATCTTGTTCTCCTTTACGAACAAGATCGTGATTTGATAGGGGCCGGTAAATTTGAAGCCATGTGGCAAGGTCCTTACATTGTCAAACGTGTGTTGGAGAAGGGAGCTTATGAGCTAGTTGATTATGATGGAATCCCTTTTAGTGAACCCCAAAACGGGCTTTACTTAAAGAAGTACTATGCTTAAGTCGTTTTTTGCATGAGTTCTTTTACTTTTAGTTTATCATACTCTTGTGTGTGTTTTCATTGTTTGGTTTCGACCCTCAGCTGCTTACCTTGCATTGTGCTTGGTTTCCAGATGTCAGTTTCTTTACTACCCTTCCTTGGTTTCACTGATGGCGCTAGTTGCAGTACTCAGAACTTAGCTTCTGCTGCTTGGGAAATCTATGCACCTACAGATGAATTGATTAGTCTACATGGTGTTTGTCTTGGTCGTGCAACTAATAATATCATGGAGAACAGTTCAGTCATCGAATCATTGATCGATGTTGTTTCGCTTGGAATCTGTTGCCTTATTGTATGACTCTATTTGCAGTTATTAGTCCTACAGTTGAGTAACGTCTACTCCATTCAAAGTCCTATGCTATTAAGGGTATATTTATGAATTCGCCTCTTGGAGCATCATTTTGATTACATTGAATATCAACACATTCCAAGATGTCTAAATACATTAACAGATGCATTGGCTAATTATTTGTTAGACAAACATTTGAGAAATTTATTAATCCAATCACACTTTGTATATACAACAAGTAAGATGGTAGAAGCCTCATATATATATATAACGATAAAAATTTTACAAAAAGTATTTTTGTCCGAAGACCAAAATGTCAAAAATGTGAAGTGCATGGCTTCATATACAAATATAGCATAAAGGATGTTGCTCGCGATAACACCCGACTGCCCATGCTACTCTACGGAGCAGTCGCCCGATAGATGTAGACACACCTACTATATGGTGTTGATATTGCCTCGGGATCTCATCAATAGAGGCATTTGGGATGTCCACTGTCATACCCTCCAAGTTTTTCTCTATAGCCTCGTAGTCAGTAGCAGCTAATCTTGATACCTCGACTCTCTCCCCTTGCCTCTGAATGGGAGATGAACTTGGAGGTCGATGAAGTCCCACATCTACATCATCAAAGAGTTTTTGATTAGTCATCAGATTAAAGACATAAAAACATTTCATATTTAAAAATTACAAAAATAATATAGAAACAAAATGTACTTCTTACCTATGTTCCCCCATTGAAAACCTTTAGGAAGAACCAAGTCTGGATCACCTCTGAAGTCTAAGATACCATATGCGTAGTCATCTACCATAATCATTTGGGGCCTCAACCAATCAAAGAAAATGTCATTGTACCTAATGATAGGACCAGTCACGTGTCGTTCCATGACATCACACCACCTCTTCATTCTTGGATCTTGTGGGGTCGGTATGCCCCACTCTACCTGTAAGCACAAGTGTGGAACTCTCTCTAGGAAGAAGGACACCAAAATCAATCTTTATTTGAATTGTTTCAAGTCACACCTCCTACACTTGGTCAATTGTTTCTTCATGCTTTTGAGAACCCCATCACTCCAGTTGAAAAATCGGGGCTCCATGCATTCCAACGCATACTGGAAATATCTCTGAAGGGTCATGTGGGGAGTTGCGCTCCCCGCCATATGCGCGATGGTGTTTAGGATAGTCTATAGAGGTAAGTCACAGACATCTCAGAAAACGACCTTGCCGCTATGTCTCTCAGTGCCTGGCATGCAATGTGCGTTGACATAATGGCTCATAGGCTCGCCATCTCCTCTGCTACTTTTCAGTGTAACTCGAGCCCCTTGGCGAGACAACCCGGTCAAAAAGTATATATCTTCGATATCTATCTCAAGGATGTGAGCTCCCACATAGAATACTTGTTGGTCTACACCCCACATATGGACTAAGTATTCAAGCAACCTCAACTGGGCCCTCATGCCATGGAGCTTGAAGAATTTTAGCAGTCCACACTACTGGAGGGAATTTACAGTTCCTGGGTCATTCCTAACAAAGTAATTTTCATCGTCATGCTCCCTCTCCCGCCATTCCAACATCTTACTGTAGAAAACCTGAAATGGAACATAAAAGAGGCATTAGCATCTTCATCTTTCTCCTGGAAAATTTTTATTAGCAGAAGCATATTAAAAACAATTTTACTTTGTGCACGTCACATGCTAGCTAGCCCGTACAGTGTGGGGTCGTCGCATTGTAGCTTAAAGGTCACCTGTGATGACCCTAGGTTGTCGTAGGGCACGAAACAAGGTGCATGCGATGACCTCTGGGCACAAGTACCCTACAAAATGAAACCTAAAAATACATTTCTAACCAATGAAAAGTAAAAATGAATCCATGAAAAGTTGAAGGAAGTGAAGATTACCTGTCTTGCAGAGACCGTTTGCCAAATGATCAACCGTGCCTCTCACAATCCTCAGTGGGAGTTTGAGGTAAAAAGAGGGTTTTGGGAACA
This sequence comes from Picea sitchensis, assembly GCA_010110895.2. Classification (NCBI taxonomy): domain Eukaryota; kingdom Viridiplantae; phylum Streptophyta; class Pinopsida; order Pinales; family Pinaceae; genus Picea; species Picea sitchensis. Next base: position 18,132 of record SNQJ01S0122416.1, on the reverse strand, counting down.
AAGTTTGGGTGGAGTAACAATGAAATGGTAAAAGAGGTTTTTACCCCATTTTATTAACTTTTTACTTTTCCATTTCATTTTTTATATATTATTTTATGTATTTCGCCCAAACCCTAGACTTCTAATAGTGTCACAAGTGTTTGATTTTTTGCAGGTGAGAAATATAGGAGTGGAATATTGAACATGGATACGCTTTTTGGTTTTTATTTTATACATTTGTCGTATGTACAGATCCTTTTAGAGTTTTTCAAGAAAAACTCTGAGCTTAGGTTTTGTTCTTTCTCATGCTCATAAATCAATGAGAATATAAATAAGTATACTTTTGTCATCTTTTCGTACTCATAATGGTAACATGAAAAACAAAACCCATGGAGTATCCTTTTAAGTTCTTTTCACACTCCATAAAAAAGAAAAGATTGTCAAGTGACCTTGTTCTTTTCACGCTCCTAAAAGTATTTGAAAAACATATTCGATGAGTAGTAGGTTATCACTTTTTTGGTCTCATCAAATTAAGTTACAAAAAAGGAACTTGTGGAGTCCTCTTTAAGTGTTTTTCAGACTCTCTAAACATGAAAAACCCCCAAGTTTTCTCTCTTTGGACTCATTAAAAAAACATTGAAATACTCATCTAGGACCGAACCACTCCTTCTTAGGGTTCGTTAAACATATTCTGAGGGACTCGTCTGAAGGATGAGCTTACATCAACAAGCATATTTTATACTCCTCAATCTTGCGTAAAAATAAAGAAGTACATGCCAGAAATGGTGGGGGAAATTTTGGGAAATAAATGTCTCTGTATCCATGTTAGTGGTAGTAATAGTCTCTCTTGAACATGACACCCCCTTTCATCATTGAATCCAGGTTGGGAAATCATATGTCTCTTGTTTGACCATCTGTATGTCCATATGTTGGGTCCTCCTCGAGTTGGTGCTTCCAAGACCATTATCGTGTCACTCGTATGTTCAAGAGAAGCATGACCTTAATAAGCCTCCTATTGATTCAGCCATCTGCAGTTATAAATTTTCTACCATGTTGGTCTTCCCTGTGTCAGTTTCAAATCACTTCATGCTCTAATCTACCTCAAATCTATTACTTATTTTGTGTCATTGATGGGGGATACATCAAGACCCTCCCATGATGAGTCTTTTCCTTTCAACTTCAACTCATTATCTAGGAACAAGATTTATAAATCATTCAGTACCTTAGAGCTTGCATGCCTCAATGGCAGGTTTCTTCACTTTCAATAGTGCATTCACATCATTGACCCCTGATTGGGAGATTCCATCGAGTGTTTGAATTCAACTCATTTATTCACATTCGTTGGATTGTACTGGGGTACGTTGGGATTTATTGACATCAATGGTGATTTCCCTCGCACTTGTTAACGGTTTTCATCATTGACCGATAATCAAGTGGTTTCTACCATGTTCAACTTCAGCACCTGTAATCACATGGTTAGATTCGTACTTAGGGACGATGAAATTGAATACCCTGTATCATCCCATTATGGTCTAGGTTGCGATAGAGTATTCATGATTTGTATTGACACATAGATCCACTTTGTATGTCTCGTGGCTATGTTTGAATTTGAATTCTTTAGAGCATAGATCCATAGTGTATTCTAGGTGGCTATGCTAATTCACCTTGACATGGATCCACGGTGTATATTTAGTGGTCATGACACATTCGATATTTTGTAATCTGAGTATGAGAATGCCTACCTCATACAATGACATATTATTATGTTGATTCTTGACTGTTTGCAGGTTCCCGACTAATGCGCTCTTTGTTTCCGACACACATTCTACAAAGTATTTCAGCTGTCACAAGTTCTGGCCTCATACTTTGGGGGGCATTCTATTACACATTATTTCGGTCATCTTGATGATCCATTGACAAACATGTGTTCATGTTCCAAAAAGAACCTATCTTCATGAGAAAGGTGACTGGCTTTCTCTTATCAAAAACCTTATTAAGGAAGGTTGGTGTAGGCTGCACCATAAGAAGGGTGTGACGATGCCTGGTCGTCACCCTCTGCCCTAAAGTTGGTTTCTGAAATCTCCCAAGTTGCCCTAAATATAGGGTGTGACAAGGTCAAGAAGCTAAGAAAAGGTCGAACTTCATGAAAGTTCTAGAAGGGAATCTTCTAGAAGATGAGATGGCATCTGTACGGTTGGGATCCTACTCGCTTCTCTAATTTGGTGGGATCATCCTAATATCTTCAACCATCTCTCTTTCCCCTATATAAATATGGACTTGTCATGGAAAAGGATAAGGTTAACTAAGGTTAATGAAGGTTGATTCGAGAAATATTATTATTGAATAGGCTAAGAATTGGATGAGGAATTCTACTTCAGTTCTTACTTGACAACTTCATTTCAGTTTACCAAGTCATTGTGGATCTTCTTCATTCAAGGATTGGAGAAAGTGTGTGTGTTGGGACAAAGGGGCATCGAAAGGGGACCTTGGAACATCAAGGCTTTGTTTGTAATCTCCACTTTCATTTTAATATGATACAGTGATATGTTTCTTTCCCATAAAACTTATCTCGTTTTATTGTATGTTTCCTTGATCACATATATAAGTTCTCTTTGAATATGCTATATTTATTTCACTTTGGTTGGATTATGTTCCCTTGCAGATCTAATATCATAGGAGCAGTGGAGTGAAGCTAGGATGACAACGACAAGAGGAAGCGATATTTAAATGGTATGTTGCACATCTCTTGCTTGATAGTAATTTCAATGATTAGAGCTTAGGGAAAGTGTCATGTTTTGTTTTTTTTTGTTCTAGATCTAGGTGGATCTAGGGATATTTATTTATGTCTGCATTTACCGATAAGTCCCATAAAAATAGTAAAACCAATTTTCTATTCAACAAGGAAATAAGTTGAAACTATAAAATGCAGCGGAAAACAAGCTTGCTTGAGTGGTGGAGGCTTATCTCTGAGAAGAGATGTGATGATTGCGCTCATTCGCAAGAAGATGATTACAATAAGGCTCTAAAGGAATTTTTACAATAAACATGACTGTCAAAAACCCTATACATCCAAAAACCTAATCCTAGGAGATGAAGCGTCAAAAGTCATGTGGACCTTGTTTGGGTAAGTCAGTACATCAACTTCCCAGAGTCGTAAATTTTGCATACGATCTTTGTTTTAGGCATACGATAGCCCGTTGGAAAGATCTATCTGAGAACTAAAACTATTGACAAAAATTTCAGGATGAAATTTTTGATAGCTACATACCCAAAATAAACATCGTTTAGGGCCTCATAACGGCTCCAGAAGTTCAGGACCCGAAAAATTGCTAAAAATGGTAAATTACCAAAATTGCCAGAAAGTTGTTTTGAGCAAGCTAGAAAAGGTGGGTGACCACCGATATCCACCTTGCCGAAAGTTGTTTTGAGCAAGCTAGAAAAGGTAAGGGACTTATATCCACTGGACTGGGCGTATTCACCTGATAGCTTAGGCATAATACTTCTTTGGGTATATCCCATTACAAGTTTTAGTACATAAATTCATTGCATAAGCCATGAATTCATGGGCCTTTGTCAACAACATATGGAACACCATATTGTGGCCACATCACATAGGATCAAATTTTCATGTTCCCAACATATCATGATTATGTTCATGAACTAGAACCAAGTCACTAGTAGGAACAAATCAAGGAAAAACACTTTGCGTAGTATCATAAGCTAATGTAGCTCATTTATGATGCCCATCAATATATGGGAAAGGTACGAGACATTCATCTTTGGAATGGATGGCCCAAAAAATTCCCACTATCCTGAAACAAGACTATTCACATCTAATTATTCCAATTTAGGAATAAAATATTATTGGTGATTCTTATCTTATCATATTTTATCGATTGTAGCCATGAATTCTAGGATGGCCTTATCTAAAGGTCACTCAATATCCAAAACATTATGTGACCTAGGAAGGGTTGACAACCCAAATGGATGCAATGTATTGCTTATATTCCACATCTTGATGGAGAATATGATCAATATTGAATAACACTAATTAAATCACCTGGTAGGAAATATATACCACACTCATTGGCATACTCATTTTGAATGAATCTACTTATGAAGGATTAGGTACGACTGAAGGATCATGTTAAGTAGATAAAATATTGGATAAAATTGATCTAGAAGTCAAGGACATACCATATGATTCAATAGAACTCAAAGAGATCATATAGATAGGAGTTTATTTTGGAGAATTGAATGGTGGAGGAAAAGTAAATGTACCCATCAATGATGAATCCTTGAACATGCCAACACCAATATTGTTGTAAAAACTCATGAAACCATTAATGACTGGGATGTATGTACCAATTTTTTCTCTATAATAGTGTACAATAGGCCAACTAATCAATCATAGATACTTTTTCTTAGTGAGGAAAGCGAAGGACTCTAAAGACCAAGGACACTGCTACAGTCATTGCATAGAACCAAGTATGCCATAACAAAAGAGTGTAGTCTAGTGGGGTGTCAACTACATTGAATTCAATCAAAATAGTCTTTCCACCTAACTCAATAAGAAAGGAAAAAATTATTCCATGAGGCTCAAACATATGACCATACAAATATTTAATCATGGTTTTTTATTGAATGAGCTTTAGAGAACTGTTGACCAAAAAATGGTCATCTATATTTTCCTGCTCTTGGAATAATAATAAAATTGATATTAGAAAAAGAAACATTTTGAATGATTACAAGCCCATTCTGTATCCCTTAGTCTCAACTTCATCATGCATTTTTCAGATTCAAAATACGAGTTCGCATGATCAATATACCTAGTTTTTTGTCAAACCGACAAAAAACGCTTTTTCAATGTGTAGAAAAGATAATTCTCCTTGGAATTAAAAATTCTTGGAACCATGCCTAATTATATTGGAACTCAAACTTGATTATCTAGGAACCTTTTTCTTTTCTTTAATTTCTTGCCATTTTTCATTACCTCGTGGAATACACCACATATTTCTTGGTTCTCGGAATATCTCGTGGAATATACCACACATTTCTTGGAATAATACACACTTCCTACACTACTCTATATTTGTATCATTATTCCTACACTACTCTATATTACTCTCTCACACTACTCTATACTCTCCTAAGTCCCACACTTAGAATCTTTGATTTAAACTTCATTCCTTATCTCTCCTTCTCTACTTCTCCTTCTCCCAACACTTGGAACTTTTCCACTCTTTGACCTCGTTATGTGAGTGGTTACTAAAGGTGTTAGTCCTATGTTGGAATACCCATGATTTCAAACACGGTATCAGAGCTTGTTTGAAGACCCACTCCTATTGTAGATCGAGATCGTGAAGCCAAGTTTTCTCATCTCCATTTTATGTCATTTTTGTACATTTATGGGCCGAGATGATTGTTCCATTGCATCCATAACACTCGTTTTAGTCATGAACACTTTGTGTTTCACTCGAAAAGGTTTATGTTTTCCCAAGATACGACCATTACTATGAGATCCGGAGGTATAAATCCTGAATACACATTTTTAAATATTTGCAAAGTATTATTTTGGTTTTATTTCGGTTTGATATTATTTGTTTCCGGGTTGCTACTCTTTTAGATCTATGTATGCTCTTTTCCCCGTGCCCTGTGCGATCTCAGAAAATCATAAACAGATAGGAAAATGTGCATCTACAGGGTAAGCTAACCGAGATCTAACCCTTGTTGTCATCGAGAAGAGGAAATTTGTTTTTGTGTGAAAAGAGATTTTTTTTAGCAGGCTCTCCAAGGTCATCCTCAACAACAATAACAACAACAACAACAATCCTCTTTCAAAACAATACAATATGTTTTTCTAGACCATTTGGTTAAAAGTTGCCTTATTAAGTAGGAGGTCTTGAGTTCATGTCTCTCTTTTGTTACTTTTTTTGAAAAATTTCATGCTAAAATTGTAAAGTGTATTTCACTCCAAGTATAAAAGTGAATCACTATAGGTAGCTTTAATATTTTGTTTTAGAGTTATTTATTTTGCATGAAGTAACTTCATTGTAAAAGTAATCCCCACTTCTCTTTATAAAAGTGGGTCACTTCATAAAGCAACTTACACCACCATGTGGTCCTTTGGTTACTGTTTATGCCTTTTTTAAGTGCCATTTTTTTTTAAAATCGTTGTTATCACTGAAATTTCGTCCGCAAATGGTTATAGGAATCTAGCATCTCCAAACAACTATTAGTTCACCCATGGACAAAAAATGCATTTCCAAAAGACCCAAAACTATACAATCAGCAATAAAATCAGCATGCGCTAAGACTACACAAGGAGCGCGTGCACATGCGCCATTCAGAAACACAGGAAAAAGCACACATGCGCACGATGCACGACTGTGGATGCAAAAAATCGCACATCCCTCAAAGCGGTGCATTTATGATATTGATCGGCCTCCCACCCACTTCTGGTTCAGCTTCCAAGTCAATTTGACATCCAAATCTTGGTTGAATCCAGTTGGGTGGTTGGTCAAAGACCTAAGGGTGCCCTAAATGGCCCCTTGTTTACACTAAAAGTCGGTTGAATAATGCCTCAAAGTTATGCTATAAAAGGAAGCCATGGGTGCACTACATTTTCAAGGAATTCATTTGTATTGTTATGTTGATGATATTCTCTTGGAGGATCCTCTTTCCTCATCAAGAGTATGCTAGCACAATTGCACTTAGCCATTCATATCACCTCTAGAATGAATGTGCTTTGGATTCTCTTCACCATTTCATTCTAGTTCCTCATTTGTAAGAAGAGCTCAATATTTGGGGGTCCAAGAGCCCTCCCTTGGAGGAAGAGGGAACCCAAAGTCCTCTCTTTCTCTTCAGTGTTTTCTTTCCACTAATACAATCCTTTCCATTTGTGGCATGAGTCTTGTTTGTTCCTTGTTCTTATGTTCTTATGCACTATAGTTTAATTGTTTTTATCATTCTTAGTTTAATTCTTTGCTTATTTTTTATGCTTTATCTTTCTAACCCTTTTCTTTACTGCTGTCTTTCCTAGCTGACCCAACTGTGCTTTTAAGCACCATTATTTTTCTCATTTAGGTGACAAAAGAGGTGCATAACCGCATAACTTTTCGAGACCTTTCCATTCAAATCATTATTTTCAGTTTTTAAATCCATATTATCTGCATATTTAATATGGTTTCTACAAGTAATCTCTTACTTACCATCACCAACTACTTCTAATGGAAATACCATATGGAGGATTTATTAAGAAGTAAAGGCTTTTACCGGATTACCTTGGGAAAGGAAACATCACCCACTGATGCTGATAAGAAATCCAAATGGCATAATAGGAATTATGAAGAACGTGGATTAATCAGAATGTCCATCTCTCCTGATTTAAGGTTCCACCTTCAATCAATTTATAAACCCAAAGAAAATTGGGAAAGGATTGAATCTGTGTTTGGTAAACACAATATTATTCGAGCACAATAGTTAGAAAATCAAGTACTAACTTTAAGTCCATTTTATTTTTCTTGCAATGAAGACTATCTATCTAAGTTTAAAACACTCAGAACTTTATGTGAAGAATGTAAGATAAATATAGATGAATATCGTTGCATCTATCTTATTATTTCTAAGCTAGGTAGTGCATATTTTTTGTTTGCATCTACCTTTTATGCCATGCAAGAGGCTCTAGGGGTAGCTTATCAAAAAGCCAGTCTTGAGAAATTTTTTGATGCTTTGATTAGAGAGAAAGATAAGCTAGTACAACTTGGATTGATCAGCACTGCAGGTACCTCCAACAAAGCCTTAGTTTTCCATCAGAAAGACAAACCCAAGAATTCAAAGAAGAAACATCCTTTCCACAACAACAAGCAATATAAGAGTCCCAAACCCACTTAGACAACTTCTGCTCCTAATGGAGACAAAGGAGAAAAATATAAAAATAAGAAGACTGGAAAACATTGCAACTTTTCTGATAAACATGGTCATGATGAGTCCAAATGTTTCAAGAAGATGGCAGCTTTAGAAGAAACAATGAAGAAGCACAACATCAATATTGATTCTACTACTTCTTCTTCTTCTCATGGACATGCACTTTCAACTTTTGGTTTCTCCTTCAATACAATTTCTACTTCTACCTCTGATGAGTGGCTTATTGATTCTAGAGCATATTATCATATGGCTAAGGATAGAGACATATTTTCTACTCTAAATGAATGTAACACCAAGAAAATATTTGTTGGTGATGATAGATCTCTTAGTGTTGAAGGATCTAGAATAGTTCAAGTAGAAAATGGTCATTTCAGTGATGTATTATGTGTTCCAAGTCTTTCTTGTAACCTTATATCGGTATATCAAATCACTCATTCAGATGAAGGTAAAACCGTAGAGTTTCCACCTCACGAAGTTGTAATCAAGGATCCAAAATCTCCTAAGCATGTTCTTGCAACTGGAATTGTTGATTATATTACCAGGTTGTACAAGTTTGAAAACTTTGGGTCATCATATTTTTCATCAGTTTTTGTTGCTCATAGCGATGACTTGAGAAAACTTTGGCATGAGTGGTTTGGTCATCTAAACTATCACTCATTGAATAAACTATGTAATCAACAGATGGTTATTGGTCTTCCTCTTGTTTCATGCAGAGCTGGTGTTTATGCCGGTTGTGTTCTTGGAAAACATCATTGGGACAGTTTTGACAAGCATGCCTCTTGACATGGCTCGGGTCCTTTGTAGCTTGTTCACAGTGATTTGTGCGATCCACTTTCTTCTCCTTATTTTTATGGGTGAAAGTATTTCTTAACTTTCATTGATGACTTTTCCAGACGTACTTGGGTTCACTTCTTAAAACTTAAGAGCGAAATTTTTGGTCTACAAGGCCCTTGTAGAAAAGAAATATGGACATCAAATTCAAAGGTTAAGAACATATAATGGAGGAGAATATGTGAACAATAATTTTACAACTTACTGCACTACATAGGGAATCCAAATGCAACACACTGTTCCATATACACCACAACAAAATGGTGTTGCTGAGAAAAAGAACCACACATTAAAAGAAATGGCTAATTGT
>SNQJ01S0122415.1:26668-39550 GCA_010110895.2 Picea sitchensis | reverse complement strand
TAAGGATTTAGCGATGTTATATTTGTACAGAAATTAACAACCATGTCCATCAAAAAGCACCACAGAATGTATTGTATTTGGAGTTCCTCTATAGCACTACAAGGGGAATATGGTGATGTCACATGTTTTGAGACAACAAATGCTTGCCAAAAGTCTCATGTGCCACTATCTCAATGACTTCAAAGAAGTAAGTTGATAGAATCATATGTTCAGTGGTTTTCCAAAGTATATTGTCATTCTTCACCAACTTGATGGGCAAGGTAATATACATGTTTGTAAACATTAATTTTGAAAATTTGCATGGATGGAAAGAATTCTTTTCTGAAATTGAATAGAAAATAATACAGAAAGATAATCCACTATGGGAGACACTGTAGAAGATTATTTAGGTCTTTTCGAGATTTTATTTTCTATCCTCAAAAAAAATTTGGCAGCTTGCTTCAAGCTGTTGGGATCAAAATATACGTAGACACTAACATGGGCATTCTTTTCTAAGATAGATGATGGCTTCAAATAATGAAAAAGAAGTTAATGTCACCATGAAGGACCTAATATAAATGTGTCAAAGAATATTGTACAAATAGTTGGTTCAAGGGACCCAACAGGGCAACCTACAACAAAAATGTATGAAAGAAGAGATGACACTGGATTAACTACTTAGTATGATGGATAGTTGTGGATGACAAAGAGTTGAAATTGATGAGAGTAGAACCTGGGTGGCAATGATTTGTTACAACAAACTATGAACTTGTAATGCTAGGCAGTGATAGGGTTATTAGTGATCTAGAATGAGATGATGGCCTGATGACTTTGGCATTACTTATGATCAACATGGATCAGTAAGTCTTGGTGTAGTGATTCATAATGATGTAGTTAACTTTGACATTGATGTGAGGGTGATTGGGAGATTAGTATTTATAGTTCTAAGAAAGATAAATATGATCAGTTAAGGAGCACTCATTAAATGCTGGAAAAAAAGCTAATGATGACTAGTAGATGAGAATAAGGACCTCCTAACATGATGGAGTAAAGATTCTTGGAAATATGAAAAGAAATTATGGGGCTGGACAAAGCATCTCTGAAGATCAATAAATTGTCAAAGATCTTGTCAAAATAAGGGATATGGGACATGGTTGTGTTGATTGAGGGGTTCTCTTTTCTATCTCCTTTTAGTAGTAATAATAATAATAATATATTTTTAAGGTCACAGCCAAGACAGACACCAAATTGGTGTATGAGACCCCCTCCACCCAATGATTTTACTGGTAAAGTCTATGGAGGTATACATACCCTACTGGCCCCCTATGGATTTGAGCATATGACCTCTTAGAAGAAAACTATAGCTTCTAGTCTACCAAGGGGATTTACTAAGGCATAATTTGTTCTACCTGTGGGATCAAAGGAAAAATCTGGTCTACCAAGGGGAATACTATAGCTTCTGAGGATACAAATGACAATGGCAATGACACTATTGGATCCTGATGATGTTTTGGAATCATGGAGGTGCAAGATTAACAATGTTTGCACCTAGAATAAGATTAAGGGACTATTGAAACATTGATATTTATCAATTGACATCAAATAAATTCACACTATCTCAAGGAGATAACTACCCTTTTCAAATTTTGAACTACTCTTTGAGAAAAATTCTTATTTTTTCCAAACTAACATCCACAACCAAACTAACCAATAAAAGAAGAAAACTTGAACATGTTTTAAATCAGCAAATGGATTATACTGTGTCACTACTGTTAACGATTTTCCTAGTATACAGTATAGGACTCGACAAAAATTTTGATTTTGCAATTCTCTGGACATGACAACTGGATTAGTATGGCCAATCTTCTCCATATTATCCTAATTTTGTGAAAAAAAGTTTGCAATGTATACACATACTTCGAGACTTTCTCGAGGTTCTCCCGTAACAAGTGTCATTTTGTTCAAACAAACATCAAAAGCTACTACCTTCAACAGATACAATTTACAAAAATATGGGAGATCTATGATATTTTTGGTTAAAGAGCTATTTTCAGTGAAACAAGAATCACGCTTTAAATTGCATTTTTCCGAGTTTGAATTGGATCAGCCTCCAAACAAGTCTATCCAAAGGTCACCAATTCAAACTCACATTAACCAAGTTTGACTCAGTCAACACAAGTCAAAATCGTGATTTTGTCATGGATCTCAAGTCAAGGGTAGATTGTGCCAGTTGGCCTATGGAAGCAATTTTCGGTGGGTTTTATCTAATTTTTTCTGCCTGTTTGAACTAGTTTCTTCTCTACCAGTGACACAGACCCCTAACCCGCAGGTCGAGATCCGCTCACAGGATCGTTCAAATCTCCTTGAGCTGAAGTGGCTCTTTTGGATCCCTATTGAAGCCTTCAACGAATCGATCCACAGGTCCTTTTGAAACCCCCTTATGTGAACAAGCACAAGGTACAAGCTTCACCTCCACACAACCATAGCTGGTCCTGGCACAAGCATCTTTTACAACTCGCAATCTCGTGAGTTGAAGCGTTGAACTCTCGTGCTCTTTTCCTACTAAATCATGAGATGCGACAGTCAGTGATGGTCTGACTTTCCTTTCACACTCCTCACAACTCGTAACCTCGCGAGTTGGAGTGTAGAGGCTTTGTGCTCCTCTTTTCTGAAATCCCAAGATGTGATAGGCAACTATGGGCTGACCCCTCGATGCGCGAGTACATGCCACCTGTCACCCTTGCAGTCCCCACCTGACAGATGTGCCACTCATTCACATGAGGTCTCGGCTCTCGCCACTTCACAACTCCTGCAATTGAAACTAACTCCTCTCAAACCTCAAGCTCCTGATATGCGATAGCTCTGCGAGGTTCTGATCCAACGGTTCTCTCGTGCCTAGATCCAACAGTTCAGACCTCCTCTCTACTCGGTGATTCGCTCAACCAAAGAATTTGGTCCACCCTCCGAACTTACGAACCCCAAGTTCAAGAATTGATCGAATGCTCAACTTGACCACAATCAATGGTCCTCGTTGATTCTTGAACCCAAAAGGATGAATTCGTCCAACCTCTATCCACCTTGCAGCTTCTCTAGATCCTACGGTCCTCATGACTTCACGAGTTCTCCATGGAGAATCCCGACCATTCAATTTCTTCCTCAATGGATTCTATGAGATGAATCAGCGTCCTCCCTCCTGAGCTTTACCTCTGCGAGATAACTTCTATCTTGTCTACCTTTGAATACTTCAAAGGTACTATTCCTCCTCAAGCTTTAACTCACAAACTCAAATCTCCAAAAGGGTTCTTTCTCGCACTCCTTGCGGAAGACTTTCAAATACTCTTGGGTATTTGATCTTTCGACTCTGTGCACTCCATGCAACAACAGTCCTTCAACTCCCCTCTTGGTTGATAAGTTCTAAGCTTTCAACCAGCCTACGCACACCTTGCATGGCTTATGTGCTTCACTTTCCCTTATTCTATAATGAGAACAATGGTATCCCTCCTGAGCGTTCAGAGATAAACTCTGAACCTTTTTCAATGCACTCCTTGCAGACGTTTCACTGCACTCCTTGCAGGAACTCTCACTCAGGATGAGAAACAATTGAAACTCATTCTCTTTCTCTCTCAGACTTCAAACATTCAACATGAAATCACACATGCATAGCATATCCTCATAACAAATGCATAACAGAAATAATATAACCATTGTGAGCATACCATTCACCATGTATAAATAGAAAACATCATAACACCATGAAATCTGATTCAAAGATTCTTATATTAATTCAAGCTCTTGTACATGGGTCTTTTTCTCATTCTTTGCTACAGCTCTATGCTAATTCTCTAATGATACAATAATACAAGAATGAGGGTGTCTATATCCGGTTTCCCTCCTACTCTCTAAACTGTCTAATCTAACATTCATATCTACCTACTCTAACATTAACAGACTTAAATTCCTCAATACAAAAGACAGATGGGAGTAATTTCCCCAGATCTGTTTACAATCTCCAAGATATAAATGCGAAGTATGCCGTCTTCTTAGCTATTACATTAACTCCTTTTGTTTCAAAATTCAAAATGCATCTTATGAAAACATGCTCTTTTTCTTTCCTCGCACGTCTAGCTATTTCTTTGGCTTAGTCGCGTGCTTTGGCTTTGCATGATGCTCCTACATCATACTCCCTCTCTTGAAAATTTTCATGAACTCTTGTTCATGAGCTCTTGCATGGTCTTTCCATGCTTCTGAATTTCTGCTTCATCTTCCTAGTTGGCATCTTCAACTGGATGTCCCTTCCATTTGAGCAAGTATTCAAAATACTCCTTCCTCCTGGTCGTTTTGCTAATCTACTTGTAAATTATGCTTTCCATTTGTGGCTTCTCAGCTACGGGCATCTGGTTTGTCCATTGAACCTTTGTCAGTTCATACTCTGCTCCCACTTCTTCAGCTCTGTAAGGGTACAAATATACAACATTGAATATCGATGAAATTCCAATCCCATTGGGTAATTCAATCTCATATGCGTTTGCCCCAAATTTCTTTACGACCTTACATGGCCCAATATTTTTCATCTTTAGTTTGTTATATGACCCCCTTGGGAATCTCTCCTTTCTCAGATGTGCAAGAACCAGATCACCAACTTCAAATCGAAGTTCTTGCCTATGTTTATCTACTCTGCACTTGTATTCTTGGCTCAAAATCTACAATCTCTCCTTGACTCGGCTGTGAAGCTCCTTCATTGCTTCTGCAAAATTCTTTGCACTAGCACTCCTGAATTCAGTTTGTTCCACATCTCCCAATTCAGAAACTCCCCTTGGTTGCATTCCATATACAATCTGGAATGGAATATTCCCTATGCTTCTATTGACTGAATCATTGTAAGAAAATTCTACCTATGGTAGAATGCGATCCCATTGACTGCGGTGTTCAGTCACTAGGCTCCTCAACAAATCCCCCAAACTCTTGTTCACAAATTCTGTATGCCCATCCATATGAGGATGATACGCTGAGCTAAAAGATAAACTTGTCCTCAGCTTCTTCCATAAATTCCTCCAGAAATGTCCCACGAACTTTGTATCTCGATCTGAAACAATACTCCTTGGCAAGCCGTGAAGTCTGACGACCTCCTTGAAAAACAGGTTTGCAATATATGTTGTGTCGTTGGTTTTCTGGCATGGTATGAAATGTGCCATCTTGGAAAATTTGTCTACTACCACAAATATCAAATCACAACCTCCTTGTGTTCTTGGCAATCCCAATACAAAATCCATGCTCACTGCATCCCATGGCCTTGCAAGTATGGGTAATGGCTGGTATAACCCTGTGTTATGCCTTTTCCCTTTCGTGTGCTGGCAAATTCTGCAGCTATCCATGAATTTATTAACATCTGTCCTCATCCCTGGCCAAAAATATGAGCCATTTAACTTTGAGAACATCTTATCATGACCGAAGTGTCCGACCAATCCTCCACTATGTTTTTCCTTCATCAGATTCTCCCTCATGGAGCATTTTTGAATACATAGTTGATTGCCCCTGAACAATAATCCATACAAGATCATATATTCAATCCACTAGGTTATGTCTCTGAGAATTGGATTCTCAGATGCCTCATACACTTCCTTAAAATCTGGATCATCCCTGTACATCTCTTTGAGGTTATCAAAACCCAAATTTTTGACTTTGAATTCCTGCATAAGCAAACATTTCCTGCTCAAAGCATCAGCAACTTTGTTAGTAGTTCTAGAAATATGCTTGATTACAAAAGTAATATTATGCATGAATTCAACCAATTTAGCATGCTTTTGGTTCAACTTGTCCTTCTTAGTCACGAATTGCAAAGCGTCATTATCGTTGTACAAAACAAACTCTTTAGGAACCAAATAATGTCTCCATTTCTTTAGTGCTTGTATGACCTCATAGAATTCCTTGTCATATTTTGAGTATTTAATATTCACTTCATTCAATTTCTCACTGAATTATGCAACCGACCTATCATCTTGGCTCAAGACCACTCCAATTGCAAATCCACTCGTGTCACACGTGACCTGGAATGTCTTGCTAAAATCTGGCAAAACCAGAATTGGTTGCTCCGTGATCCTCTTCTTTAGCAGATTGAAGCTCTTCTCTGCTTCCTCTGTCCAGTGAAAATATTTGTGTCTTTTCTTCACCGTATCCATCATTGGTGTGATAATTCCACTGAAATTTCAGATGAATTTCCTGTAGAAACTAGCTAAACCATGGAAGCTTCAAACTTCAAACACACCTTTCGGTGATGGCCAATTCTTAATCGCTTCTACCTTTTCTAAATCCATCTTCAAATTATTTGCAGAGATAACAAAACCCAAATAAATGATTTATGTCCTCATAAATGATGCTTTCTTCACATTAATCAACAACTTCTCTTGTTGTAATCTCTTCATCACTGCAGCTAAATGTTTCAAATGCTCTGCTTCAGTCTTGCTAAAAATTAATATATCATCAAGATATACAATGACGAATTTCCCTATGAAATCCTTCAGGACTTCATTCATCAGCCTCATGAAAGTACTGGGTGCATTGGTTAAGCCAAATGGCATGACAAGACATTCATACAGCCCCTCATTCATCTTGAATGTTGTCTTCCATTCATCACCTTCTCTCATATGAATTTGATGATACCCGATTTTCAAATCAATTTTTGAAAAGAATCTTGCTCCACTCAAGAAATCCATCAAATCATCCATCCTTGGCAATGGAAATGTATATCTGATAGCAATATTATTGATTTCCCTTGAGTCTGTACACATCCTCCAGCCTCCATATTTCTTTGGGTTGAGCACTGTTGGAACAGCGTATGGACTCAAGCTCTCCCTAATCAACCCTTTGTCCATTAAGTCCTGGACTTGTCTCTTGACTTATTCATTCTCTTATGGCGTCAACCTGTATGCTTCTTTGTTTGGTAAACTGGCTCCAGGTATAAGATCAATGTGATGTCTTATACTTCTTATAGGTGGCAACAAACGAGGTAGTTCATCCACCACTATATCAGCAAACTCTTCCAGCAAATTCTGGATTTCCTCTGGTAAATCATCCACTCTTGTACTGGTCAAAAAAATTCTAGGATTCCTAACCATGACAAACTGTGTGTCTTCTTTCTTCTTAACCTCATTAAGAAGTTCCTTCCCACTCATGAGAAGTACAGTGTTACTAATCTATGGTTTCATTTCTTTATCCTTAATTGGCAGCAACATGTGTGTCCTCCCATTTTTCTCCAGGGTGTATGTGTTCTTTCTCCCATCATGAACCACATTCCTATCATATTGCCATGGTATACTCAGCAACAGATGACAAACATCCATGGGAATGACATCACATAATATTTCATCCTTATATCCCCCTATTTTAAACTCAACTAAACATTGTTTAGTGGCATTTACCTAATGTCCTTTTTGTAGCCACGAAACTTTGTATGGGCTTGGATGTACGATAGTCTCTAGCTCTAGCTTTTCTACCATATCTGTAGAAACAAGATTGTCTATGCTACCATTGTCCACGATGACTTTGCATACTCTGTCTTTTGTTTTGCAAGCAGTCTGAAACAGACTGTTCCTTTGGGATGGGTTCTCTACGCCCTTCTCTGGAATTAAGAGAAATTTCCTCATCATCAAGGATCTTCTGCCCTTAGCATCTTCTACCTCAACATTCCATCCTTGAGCTTCGGCAATGTGAGTCTCACCTCCTTCTTTATTTCTGTCTGGACATTCATGAGATTTATGTTCATTTTTTCCACAGACAAAGCACTTTACTTCACTGTCTCTACCTCTTCCTCTTCCTTTGGCTCAAGGAAAAGTATTTCTATCATCATACTTCTCTCTCTGCGAGCTTCCTCCTTTCTCATGTTGAGATTGAGGTTTCTTTCCCTCTTCTTTAGGTTTCTGAGTTCTGTCCTGGGCAATTGTCTTGCCTCTGGCTTGACTTCTGCCTCGACCTCTTTGACCTTAATTTCATCTTAGCTTCTCTTCACCTTTCAGAGCCATATGATAAGCATATTCCACATTTCAAATGATCATCATGCTCATCTCATCTTGGATGTCATATCGCAGACCATTCATGTACCTGACAACCTTTTCATCATCGCTTTCCCGATAACATGCCCTGATGTTTATCTTGTAGAATTCTTCAGTGTATTCTTTCACTAACATCAGCTTCTGCCTCAAGTTCTGCATTCTATGAAACAAAGTGATTTGATAATCCTTGGGTATGAATTTGGCCTTCATCTTTGCAACCATTCTATCCCAACTTTTGATTTTCTATTTACCTTTGCAATGTCTGTCAGCCTGCAGTTCATCCCACCATAATGTTGCATGCCCTTTAAGTCTAGTGACAACATGTTTTACTTTCTTATATTCCTCGACATCCTCATAGTCGAAGTATTTATCCAAAGCTCTAATCTAGTCTAGAAGCTCTTCAACATCCAGGTTTCCCTCATACATGGGAATGTCCATCTTTGCTCTGGCACCTATCCTTGCAACAACCCTGAATAGGCATTCGTCTACAACATATTTTATTACGACTTCTTCTTATTCGTGTTGAGATTCATTTTCACTTTCAGCTTCGCTGAAATCCCTAGTGTCAACTGTGTGCCTCTGTGCTGTCTCCATGGAATCAAGCCTAGCACGTAATTCACGCATTTCTCTCTCCACTACTGGATCAAACATCACCACTGGCCTGTCTCTTCTTCTCAGTGGCATGGCTGAGAAATCTTCTCCCTTCCTATGATACAGAAAGCAAAGAACTTTTTCCATGCTCTGATACCACTTGACGCAGACCCCCAACCCATAGGTTGAGATCCGCTCACAAGATCATTCAAATCTCCTTGAGCTGAAGTGGCTCTTTCGGATCCCTGTCAGAACCTTCAATGAATCGATCCATAGGTCCTTATGAAACCCCCTTATGCGAATAGGCACAAGGTACAAGATTCAATTCCACACGATCGTAGTTGGTCTTGGCACAAACATCTTTTACAACTTGCAATCTCGTGATTTGAAGCGTTGAACTCTTGTGCTCTTTTCCTATGAAATCCCGAGATGCGAAAGTCAGTGATGGTATGACTTCCCTTTCACACTTCTCTCAACTTGCAACCTCACGAGTTGGAGTGTAGAGCCTTCATGCTCCTCCTTTGTGAAATCCCTAGATGTGATAGGCAACTATGGGCTGACCCCTCGATGCACGAGTACACACCACCTGTCACCCTTGCGTTCCCCACCTGAAAAATGTGCCACGCATTCACACGAGGTCTCAACTCTCGCCACTTCGCAACTCCTATAGTTGAAACTGACTCCTCTCAAACCCCAAGCTCCTGATACGTGATAGCTCCATGACATTTGATCCAATGGTTCTCCCGTGCCTGGATCCAACGGTTTAGACCTCCTCACTACTCGATGATTCGCACAACCAAATAATTTGGTCCACCCTCCGAACTTACAAACCCTGAGTTCGAGAACTGATCCAACACACAACCTGACCACAATCAATGGTCCTCGTTGATTCTTGAACCCAAAAGGATGAGTTCGTCCAACCTCTATCCACCTTGTAGCTTCTCTAGATCCTACAGTCCTCGTGGTTTCATGAGTTCTCCACGGAGAATCCCGACCATTCCATTTATTCCTCAATGGCTTCTACGAGATGAATCAACATCCTCCCTCATGAGCTTTACTTCTACAAGACAACTTCTATCCTATCTCCCTTTGAATACTTCAAAGGTACTATTCCTCCTCGAGATTTATCTCACAAACTCAAATCTCCAAAAGGGTTCCTTCTCACACTCCTTATGGCAGACTTTCAAATACTCTTGGATATTTGATCTTTCGACTCTGTGCACTCCATGCAACAACAGTCCTTCAACTCCCCTCTTGTTTGATAATTTCGAAGCTTTCAACTAGCCTGCGCACACCTTGCACGGCTTCTGTGCTTCAATTTCCCTTCTACTGGAATGAGAACAATGGTATCCCTCCTGAGCTTTCAGAGATAAACTATGAACATTTGTCAACCCACTCCTTGTGGATGTTTCACTGCACTCCTTGCAAGAACTCTCACTCAGGATGAGAAACAATTGAAACTCATTCTCTTTCTCTCTCAGACTTTAAACATTCAACATGAAATCATACATGCACAGCATAGCCTCATAACAAATGCATAACAGAAAGAATATAACCATTGTGAGCATACCATTCACCATGTATAAACAGAAAACATCATAACACCATGAAATGTGATTCAAAGCTTCTTATATTAATTCAAGCTCCTGTACATGGGTCTTTTTCTCATTCTCTACTACAGCTCTATGCTAATGCTCTAATGATACAATAATACAAGAATGAGGGTGTCTATATATGTTTTCCCTCCTACTCTCTAAACTGTCTAATCTAACATTCATATCTACCTACTCTCACATTAACAGACTTGAATGCCTAAATACAAAAGACAGATGGGAGTAATTTCCCCAGGTCTATTTACAATCTCCAAGATATAAATGTGAAGTACGCCATCTTCCTAGCTATTACATTAATGCCTTTTGTTTCAAAATTCAAAATAGGTCTTATGAAAACATGCTCTTTTTCTTCCCCTGCACATCCAACTATTTTTTTGGCTTAGTCACATGCTTTGGCTTTTCACGATGCTCTTGCATCAACCAGTCAACTACAAGTAAAAAAAATATATACAAGAGGTTGAAGTAATCCATTTAAGGCCATCCATTGACCCTACTGGACATCTATGGGAAAGAGATAAGAAGGTGTAGGAAATCCAATTCTTAGGAATCTAAATATTGCATAAAAAAAATTCTTAGGGCGTATTCTTAGGGCATATGGGAAAGGGAGAAGAAGGCATAGGAAATCCTACAATTCTTAGGGCGTATGTGTAATATACCAAATATAAAAAGTATGCAGAACATAAATAAAATGCTAGAAATGGCAGAATAACAGTAATATAACCAGCATAATCTCCACAATAACACATAAATGATATAAGAACAACAATAGAAATAGCACTTTGATTCAGAAAGCAATGTTCACGGGACTCTTTGAGGGGGAAGCCTCCAGTCGAGCAGCGTTCTGTTACAATAATCTCCAAGATAGGGTTTTCATACCCTCGACCCTTATTTATACTAAATATGTCTATCAAGAGAAGCATCTAGAGGAAGATCCTTCTAGAAGTGGAAGCTTCTATTAGGTCTTCTTACATCCGCCTTATTCTATTTTATTCAAACGCCTTATTAATATTGACCTTTATTACATCCGAATATATTTCTCTACCTATGTGCGGGTTAGGACCCTAACATGTTCGTCCCCTTAAAAATAGCCTTGTCCTCAAGGCTTGAGATGTGGAAACTGTTGCAGAATGGTAGCTAGTTCCCAAGTGGCATCTACTAGAGTTGTATCTTTCCACTGGACTAGCACTTCCTTGATGGTTCTCTGACACAGGAGACACTCATGCTGGTCTAAAATTGCTTCTAGATGTATCCAAATGGATCCTTCTTCAGCTAACTCAGGAAGGCTGGTTTGAATTTGGCACCTAGTTCCAATCACCTTCTTTAAGCATGAAATATGAAAAACAGGATGTAGCCTATGAAAAACTGATAAGCGACTTGTCCCACACGCTTGAGAACTATATAAGGACCATAAAATTTGGGCGCTAGCTTCTGACAATGCTCGGCGTTGAGGGAAGTTTGATTGTATGGTTGTAGTCGCAGAAACACCCGATCCCCTTCTGCAAATTAACGTTCAAAGTGACCTTGATCTGCTTGTTGCTTCATGCGATTCTATGCCATGACCAAGTTCTCTTTGAGGGTACGGAGAATATCCTCTCAAAATGTAAGTGTTTGGTCAACCGCTTGGACCTTCAAGGTACTCGATAAGTATGAGAGAACTAAAGGTGGCTTATGTCCATATTGTTATCACCCTATAAGTTATAGAATCAACTGGTGACTGGAATGTTATCTATCTCTAGTGTTTTTTGTTGACAAATGATTTTTTATTCTACAAATAATTTGAAAAAGAAAGAAAAAGAAAAAGAAAAAGGAAAAAGAAAGAAAAAGAAAGAAAAATAAAAGAAAAAGAAAGAAGAAAGAAAAGAAAAAGAAAAGAGAGCATAAAAGAATTTCAATAAAGCCCCATGCAATAATAGTAACTTAGTCCATACCTTTCAAGCCTGGCCAAGTTCTTTTTTAAATTGATGTTGATAGGATTAGTGAATAAAGTTTGGCTAAACCGTTTAATCTTAGCCAAAGTATCTAGGTTAGGTTAGTGAATAAATCTGGCCAAACTGTCTAATCTTGGTCAGATAGCCTCAGGGTAGAGTAAGTTCTTAGCCCAACAGTCTAATCTAGGTTAATTGTCATAAGAGTCTAGGTTAGAATATAGGCTAGTTTCTTTATTTCAATAAAACCAGCTGGATGATCAATGTTGCACCATGTTTCAGATGCTTAAAAATGGTGTTGGGCTTGCCCCATGGTAGTGTATACATGAAAATCCATGGAAAACCCATGAAATGAACTTATCCTAAGTTCTCTAGAGCATGCATTCTCTGTGCCCTCACTTATGCTCCGCTCATATATCAATGGTTCAGATAATCGCACCCAGATCTATGGTGGTCAGACTTTTCCGGACACCCCCCCCCCGACCGTTCTATATTTAACGGAGGGTGGGGGGGGGTCCAGAATTGTGGATAAACACCCATGCATATCTGGACAACCCAAGTTTCAGCATGCGGATCTACGATCTATATTGGATTCCGGACCCCCCCCGTCTGTTATGCCTTTAATGGAGGGGGGGGGGTCTGAAATGTGTGATAAAGGACGTGCATAAATCTGTGGTAAAAAATCCAGTGCACAAATCAATGACTCAAGGCTCTTTTTGGACCCCCCTG
>SNQJ01S0122415.1:0-12652 GCA_010110895.2 Picea sitchensis | reverse complement strand
CACTTTGGAGTTCATCCATATTTACTTCTTATCAACCATGACAAAACAATAATAAGTCATATTTACATCAAACAATCTTGGTTCCATTACCCAAACCTTTGTGCTACATGGCTTTCTTCAAGGGTTGCCATCAATGACAACCAACCTTAATCAATAGATACATATAATGAAAGCTTCCACTTATTTCGAAGTTGATCTGCAATTGTTTCTACTAGGATTGACTGAATCTAATCCCTGGTAATTTCTCAATAGCTATGTTTGAGATTAATATTACTATTATACTATGCAAAATTAGATGCAGATAAATATTCTTAAATGGAATCTAGGCATTCATGGGAACTTCTTAAACCCTCCTGTAAAATTCCATTTTGCGCAAATGATGAGAGAAATTTGTTAATCGTATTTTATTTATGTAGGGGGTTGAATGAGAGATTTTGGTTCATAGCTGTGTAGAACCCAAAATCACGACTAGAGTGCCAGAAAGCTCAGACTTAGGTGAGTTTCATAGCTACATAAAGAGAATACATTAATTAGGTGAGAATAAATGGAAAAACATAGCGCGAACCACCTCTGACGCCTGCCAACTCCATATGGACGACTAGCTCCACGCCCCTCCTGCCCAGCCCCACGACCCAATTCATTTAGCGCTTGCAATGCACAATAATTATTTCAATTCATTTCTAATTCAAACAGTTTTACAAAATTCATTTAACTATAATAAATAATATAGGTTTAAGTAATATTAGTTAATTATTTATTATTTATTATTATAGTTAGCATGGACCTGGAGCCAGAGCCAAAAACCTTAGCTCAAGGTATTATAAGCGATGGACCTGGAGCCAGAGCCAACAACCCGACCTATTCTCCAACTCGTTGGTGCCATCAACAGGCCTGCAAGGAGGTATATAAGGTAAGGTCTGTATGCTTTAAGAGTATATCACATACCGTAGTTTATTTGACAGAAGGGTTTATTTCACAATAGGGTTTGCATGGTGGAGTAGGTGGAAACTCAACAACCTCGAGCTTAGGGAGTTGACAGTGAGATGCTGACAGTAAAAATGTGGCAGCTAAGGAAAATCCAATAGGTGGCAGCTAAGGGAATTCCAATAAACATTGGAGAAAGATCTACGATTTACGATTTAACATTTAATGCCAAGAAGTAATGCTAGAAGTAGTTCTAGGATTACTTGACTTTTGCAATATTACTCATAGAATATACACTTGAAAGTGATTTTAAGCCAATATATGGTGAGGGTGTGCCTCGGGAAGAGGCCAAATAAGGCTTCAAACTTCAAACTTAGTACTAAAAACCAAATACGGGATGGAAATTTGAATGAAACTCTTAAAAATTTGGTTAAAGTGTTTGGTTTATGTGTCGTATTAATGCAAAAATGAAAAACTGATTACTATAAGTCCCTACAGCCCGAAGGGTGGGGACTAATAATATTATATTTTATTAAATACACTATACTGGAAAACACAAATACCCTCGTATTTCTACAACATATAAAATATTTATATCACTTAAATAATTACATATATACATAAATAATATAATATAATAACCATATTTATTATGAAAGTTCGGCATCTAAATAACATCTCATTTTATTATAATATATTTATAATTAAAAATAATAATCACTTATAATTCAAGAACAAAAATGAGAGTCTTATTAACATCTCATTTTTATTATAATTCCATTTAATAGAAAATATTGCAATCACACTTATAAAAAAAATATAGCAATCACACACTTATAAGAGTAATTTCTTAGGAAACTAAGGCAAACAGTTTTTTATTATAATTCCATTTAATAGAAAATATTGCAATCACACTTATAAAAAAAAATATAGCAATCACACACTTATAAGAGTAATTTCTTAGGAAACTAAGGCAAACAGTTTTTGACAAACCTAAAACAAATATAGTTATTTCTCAACAAACTAAGTCTTGGAATATGTGTTACAAACACATTTCATGCTTACATAGAACCACCTACACACTACATTTGCATTTATATAATATGACACTCTCATGGATGTAAATATATACATATAATGTTTGTGGGTTGGTTTAATTATATCTTATGTAGAAAAAACAAAAATGGTATTATTATTATAGAGAATAACACATGAAAGTGGAACATCGAGTTCGAACTGATGAAATGAATGTAATAATTTCTTGGTTGTTCCCAGTTGTACGAGCACCTCCTCACTGATTGTATCCCTCCTCAATAGCAAAAGAAAAAATATATTGTTTAAAAAAGAAAAATGCAAAAGAAACTAAGCAAATACTTTTACACGATTCCAAATCAAATTTTGGTAGCTAACCAAATACTTTTACACGGTTCCAAATATTAGATGATGAGCCATAACTACCTAAAATGTTTTAAAAAGTTTTGTTTATGGCTTAACCAAGCATAGTTTGAAAATGGAAAAAATGACCCACGTGTATTGGAAATGACGATCCATATTCAAAGAAACATATGAATGAGAAGTCAGGTGTCTTCCATTGGTTAGATAAGCATTTAGTATGAAAGGGAACTACAAGTACCACATTATAGTGTGAGAGTGTGCAACCCTACAAGTGCCACAATATGAGGAGATGGAAAAGAATAATCAAAATTACACTCCTGCCACATTCTGAGGAGATGGAAAAGCATAATCAAAATTTCACTCCCGATCCATTTCTTGATGGTGTTAATCACTAGGACGAAGTTATTATAGAGGATTGTTTATTTGAAATACTGGAGGATTATTTGTTTATTTTGGAATTTTATTTGCAAGTTCTTCAAGTGGAATTTTATTTACAAGCTCTCCCAAGTCGTGAAAAATTGTAGGTGTGTTTGTTTTCTTAAGTTTTCGATCAGTATTTTGATGCTCAGCTATGCGTATTTGCTTAAGTTTTCGGTCATTATTTTGATGCTCAAAACAGGTAATTGACACTAAGTTTAATGAAAACATCGTCATGGTTTACATAGTATTTTGAACTGAACTGATTTACATAGTATTTTGAACTGAGCTTTGGATGGTATTCCATTGAATGCGAAAGTCATTTTGCAAATTTCTCTACGTTTTGATAGTTGAAATAATTGTTTTAAGGGAGCTGGAAATTTGGGATATACTTGAAATTCTCTACATTTTCGGGAATTTTTTTTTTTTTGTTTCTTTAGTGTGAGTTTAAGTTTTTTTGGATGTGAAACCGACACTCTTGAGAAGCGTCAAATCAAACGGGACTGAAACACTCTTGAGAAGCGTCAAATCAAACGGGACTGAAGCTCGAGAGATTCTGAAAATTTAAAAGTGTATGGTTGAAAATAAGCATCTACAAAGATCTAAATTCAACATTCCTCAACTCAGTTCTACTCATCCCGGTATCTAGGACCGACTTCAACCAAAGCATGAGCTATTGGTTATGCATAGTATTTCTTTTCTTAAAGATTTTGTTCTTAAATGAAATGGACACGATTTCTTTTTCTACAACTTGAATTTAAGCAAAGGAGGTTTTGTAAATTATGTTGTAAGCGAGGAATCAATGAAAGTGGGAATTGCAAACCCTACTCTTGGGGATTTCTCTTTCCATGAAGTAACAACCAATCAGAGAATGAAATGTTGAAAGAAAAAAAGATTGATCGTCCACCTACCAAACTGGAGGAACCTGTCCATGGATTAAGTTCGGTCAAATCTTATTCCATCGACAGTCCAGAAGGATCCTTCTCCAAATACTCAGGTAGTCAACTGTGTATCATAGGTCCTTTCCCAGCCAATCTTTTTTAAAACCTCAATTGTTAGTGTTCGTGAAGGTGGTGCTCCGATCACAAAGAGAGTTGGCTCCCTGTGTTGAGTCTGTGCTTTGAAAATGAATATATAAGGACCTTTCCACTAGATTTTGGATATCATATAGAGACAAAGCGAGCACCCAAAGGCGACAAGAAGAGTTGGATAATGCACGAGTATATCGTATGTTTTTGCACTGACAATGGTGGTTAAATGATCCACTCCCACCAAAAGAAACAAACAGTAGTTGGAATCATCTCCTAACCAACCCACATGAGAATTGAAACCCTCGACACAGGCTTAAACATGATTATCCAATTTCCTTCCGTAGAGTGTGAGGACTAATTATTTCATATTGAATATGCATAGGAAAACCAGAGTGTATGCGGCGTAGGAAAAAAAGACTCAAGGTGCTTCGTAGCAGTGAGGCAATGGAAGAAGGTTTGCATTCTTGGTAATATCTCTCATTGCATAGGCGATGGAAGAAGGTCTGCATTCTTGGGAATATCTCTCATTTCAAATATTTAAAGAAGCCCTTGGTAGCATGAGGTGGTGGAGGAAATTCTGCATGTAAGTGGCAATTGAAGTAATGGATAAGGTCTGCTGGAAAGTGGCAAGTATTGAGGTGGAAGAAGGTTTGCAAGAAAGTGGAAAGTATTCAGGTGGAAGAAGGTTTGCAGGAAAGTGGCAAGTAATTCACTACCTGCATAGGTAGTGTGACGACCTCGCTTGTTTCCAATAGTGTGGTGGGTACAACAACAAGCCTCATTTATGACAGGGACACTGTAAGAGAAATTGATTTATTATGGCACAACCTTACGCAAAAATCGGAAAGGAAACAACGCAGTGACATGGGACAGGGATTTGGCAGGCCTTGAACATACCTTACAGGGACACAATGGACGCAAAATCTATGTAAGAATGCAGAAAGGAAACAATGGAATTGTGATATGTGGCAAGTTTCAATAGGAAGAAGAATTTAAGATGTGGAAAAGATGTGGTGAGGTTCAATAGGCCGCGGACAGACGACGAAAGGCCTTGGGGAACCGACCCTTATAAGAACGCTTTCGGCGTAACAAGGGTTGGAAAACAGCCATTAAAGAGTGTTTATAATTAAATCTTCCAAAGAAGTAGTCAAAATGTTGTTACCTATTTCAAACATTTCATTTCATTCTACTTAAACTTTGAGGCTTAGAGATACTTGCTATCATGGTTGATCCTAAAACATTGAGGGGATGTGGTTTTTTTTTGGAACTTTGTATAGAATAAAGTGTCCACTTACATTTATGGAAAGTCTACTAGTGTTTAAGGTTTGTCTTGTATTAGTGTGCTTTAAAAATGTTAAGAGTGCTAAATTTTAAGTTTACACAATAAATTTTAGGTGTTGTTTAAACATTTTACATTTTGTTTTTTTTCACTTAAATTTGATGATATAAAGCGGCACAAAATCACAATTTCTTGTTGTTTAAATTGCATTTCTGAATACATAAATAGATTCAATGTTATGAAAAATCATGGGGCACTCAAATTATACAGACTTAGCCACTCAAATCTGCATATCCAATAATTTCTTGCCGGATTTCATGAAAAAATAACCAGATAATAATCTCGAAAAAGAGCCAAAATGTAGAACATTTAGAATAAGATTAAATTTATATATAAAAATTTACACAAAACCAAAATGTAGAACATTTAGAATAAGATTAAATTTATATATAGAAATTTACACAAATAAACTTTGTGTTAAACGATGAAAACCCTTAACAAACTAGGTCTCGTAAAATTTAGATTCATTGCATTTTTAGATGGGAAACAACACTTCAATTTTGATAAGTTGTGAGGTTGCATGAAACCCAACCATGTAGGATAATATATCACATAATAATAGGACTTTCCAAGTAATGAAAGCATGAAGAAAGTGGCCATAGAATTGAGTGACCTAATTCAACCTAGTTCATTTTGAGGGTGACCACATGTTGATGTCCTCAACAAACCCTACAATTTAGGCATTGGGTTTTATTAATTGTGTCTTGTATTTTTTTTGTGTGGTTGAAGCTTATAATTCAATAGATCATGTCAAATGATTTCAAGTTCCTTGAATGAATTGATGGAAGTTGTAAAATATATATATATATATAATTCGCTATCTTATTCAAATGTACAACAACATGTATAAATACACATACTTGAGTAGAGTCATGTCTTTTTGTCTAAAAAGACGTGACTTTACATTAAAAGTAATAATTAATGGCAATGAAATATACGCAAGTTATATTACAAGTCATCCCTCCTAAAAATAAGCTTTGTCCTCAAAGCATAGGTAAAGACGAATCTTCTGAATATTTTTTCATCTAACTAGTGATGTTTCTTCACTAATTACAAAGTTTTTAAAATATATTCACAATTGTTTCCAAGTATTAGGTGTTCTATTAAATATTTTTCACATCCTTAAAATGTCGTCTTTCATGTTGTTGTACATAAAGGAGTAGGGCATTTAATGCC
The DNA here is from genome assembly GCA_010110895.2 of Picea sitchensis. Lineage (NCBI taxonomy): Eukaryota > Viridiplantae > Streptophyta > Pinopsida > Pinales > Pinaceae > Picea > Picea sitchensis. The sequence goes on along the minus strand of SNQJ01S0122415.1, from coordinate 6,370 downwards.
CGACGATAGAGGTAAGTAGCATTTGGATATAGTACACCTCCCAAGACATTGTGCAAAAACACGTATTGATTTTTCCTCAGCAACCTGGGTGGTAAGGTTTCAATAATGTCTATATTCATAACTTATGTGTCTAACCTCCTGGAATGCAATCAATTCTGCAGTATTTTTGAAAGTGTATGTAGATGTATAAATAATTGGAGAATCAATTACAATGGTAACTATAGCATGCCCTATCTTTTCATTAGAATGGACAGTGAGGATTCCAATGAGAATAACAAAGTCCTCTTTCTCAGATATGCACATTAGATATGAATGTCTATGACGAAACTATTTGAGAGTGCACTTTGAATGATAGACGTGTTTACACAACTATTTTGCATGTTGTTTAGTGAAAAATGTTTCTTGACACATTGGGCACATCACTCCATCATATTTTTCACTTTATTTGAAAGCATAATTATTGGTAGCTCATTGAATGCTACACAAATACTATTGGGTACCTCTTTTTCCTCTGTGGGAATACTAATTACTCTTTCCCCTCCAAAGTTTCTCATGCCAATATTGATCGTTTCATATCTGAAATCGACATTATACGTACAATCCTCTAAATGTTGATTTATTTGATGCCAAGTGAAACTAGAATTCCATATAATTTGATTAGAATAATTTACTCCTTGGTTACATTGGCAATAATATTGTACATATCGAACAATAATAATATTATCTGGAAATGTAAATGTTGTGAGATAGTCTTCGATTTGAGTATTGAATCTAAAACGATCAACGTTCACCCCACACCATCGATCATCTAATTCACGTATATCAATATTATATGATAAACTCTTTACCTGTTGAGGTTGGCACTGGAGAAATAAAAACATTGTATTAACACTCACAATTGACTCCAAATGGTTATCTTCTTCAAAATTTTAGTCGTGTTTCTTTAACCATCGAATGGTAGGGCTCTCACCCTCTCTTTCATTGTTGTCATATTAGTTTGACAATGTTCCCGTTGAGTTTTGCGCAATGATTTTAATATATTTATCTTCTTCAAACTTGGCATTGACTCATTTTTTGACTATTCCCATCATTTGACGGAAATCACAGTAACAAGTGTCCAAGGAGTGAGAATGATCTTTAAACGTGAGATGTTTCCCATTGGATGGGCGGATTATAGGTTGCTCACCTATATTACAAGGATTTAATGTGCTTTTCTGGGGGTGATTTTCATCGGTATGGCTTCTTCTACTGTCATCCTTGTCCTAGTGTATAGATGCGACATCACTTTTTTCTTCATCATCAGAAATATGGTAATAACTAAATTATATCTCGATTTTATTTACCCATCTTGTTGCTTCTCTTGCATCCAATCCATCAAATTCTGGAACAATAATCTTCGTGGAAAAATCCTTCTATCATCGAACCTTGAAATTGTTCTTTCAACAAACTAAAATATCCTTCCTTCAATGGTCCAAAATATTCTTCTCCATCAACAACCTAAAAAATTCACTTCGACGACCTATACAAAGGTTTCATTAGCGAATTTAATTTTTTGTCTTTTGTTGAACTCAAAAATTCTTCTCCATCGACAACCTACAAAAGGGTTTCATCGGTTAATTCAATTTTTTGTATTTCAACAAACTAAAATATTATTCTCTATCGACAACCCAGAAAATGCGCTTCAACAACATCCAAAATGGTTTCTTCGGTGAACTTGGAAAAAATCATTTTTCGACAACTCCAAAAAACCTCTATTTCAGCGAAATTTGAAAAAAAATCCATTGGAAAATTTGGAAAAAGTTAATTTCTTTTTCGGTGAACTACAAATAAACCTCATTTTCCGGTGAACTCCAAAAAAATTCCATTGGTGAACTTGGAAAAACTTCATTTATTTTTTATTGACTCAAAAAAACCTCATTTTTTGGTGAACTATGGAAAACTTCGATCGGTGAACTTGAAAAAAATTCATTTATTTTTCAATGAACTTTGAAAAATCCCTTTTTCAACAAACTCCCAAAAATCTCCATCGACGAACTTGGAAAAATATCATTTAATTTTCTACGAAATTGAAAAAATTTAGAAGTTTTTATTTACCAAATCCATGATGGTTCTAGACCATTGATTTCAAGGTCAAATATGATCTCAACCATTGATTCATCAAAATTCACCAAACTTCACTAAACTCTAAATTCTTCTTTAATGATATTGAAAATTATTGGAAATTTTCATCGAAATCCAACATGAATCTGGACCATTGGTCTCAAGATCAATGTGATCTCAACCGCTCCATTAGCTAAGCTTCATGGTTGACATTAAAAAACAAATCGACCTTCCAGACCAATTTTAGACTATGCAACTTGCAGTTCAATGCAATTAATCATCTCTTTGATTATTCTAAATGCAAATTCAACCTAAATTTGTTTAGAAATCTGGGGATTTCACTCTAATTTTACCACTTTCCCCAAAATTTAATGCAGAATAAAAATATTCAACTACGAATGTATCAAATTTGCACTAATATTTGGCACATATGGGTATGGTGTTGAACCAAAAGCTCTAGTACCAATCTGTAATGTACATAGCTCCCACTTTGAGTCACATTACTACTAAATCAACTAATATATCGATTAAAATGTGGAAAATTCCTACAACATGACATACATTCTTGTGCTATTATCATTAATTATTAAAAATGTGAACACAAATGATTTTAACATGCATAATAGAAATTAAACACACACATCAACATTCATACATACAAAATACCGAGTAAATGCAACATTCAATTCTAGCATTAAAATTGTAAATGACATACTGATCAGAACACTTATCTTTTAAATACATTTTACACAACCAGTTGTAGATGATGGGCGGTCCACCCAACCATAGGCTTTGCTGTGTTGGGTTTTTATATTATTTGCGATGAATGTCAAAAGTTGAAGTGGTTGACCAAAAAAGTCGAAGTCAAAGTGATCGACAACAAGTCGAGAGGTTAGTCAATAAGAGATCATCGGGACATCATGTGGAAACCGGATGAAGGCTGACTAAAGGTCGAATAGTAATCTGACTGGTATTCAATTGTAACAGAATCCTGAGATTTGTGGGATTTGTAGCCAATGATCTGCTTGGATATGTAACCATTTTTGGGTTCCATTCTTTAGGATTTTTCCTATTGTAAATCGTATAAATAAGGCATGTTTAAATTGTATTAAGTTGATGTAGTAGTTGATCTTCATGTTTATCTTGAGCAGAAGGTTCTGGTCATGTAGATGTAAGTCGAATTGGTTGCAGGGTTGTTCTTGTGTTAGAAAGAGGGTATGATGATGATCATATATTTGGTGTAGACAAAGGCTAGTCGGGTAACCTTTTATTATGAATGAATAAGACAACAAGAGAGAAAGATGCTAAAATAATTCTAGTTTTCCCTTTTGGGTTTCCAAGGTAATTTTTTTGTGTACTATCTGATTATTTTTTCATTTACTTTCTTGTTTAAATATGTCTTCTTCTCTTCTATTACGTTTACAATGAAATTATATTTCCTAACATGTGGTATCATAGCTAAGATTCTTAGATATTAGATCTGAACTAAACCCTAGGTCTAGTGAGAGTTGTAGGTTAGAGACCTTTAAAGTTTCTCTTAAAATAATGACAAGTAGTTCGAGGATAGAGATTGAAAAATTCAATGGCCAGAATTTTGAGCTTAGGATGCTTAAAATTGAAGATCTCTTTGTAGATTGAGAACAATGGGTAGAATTTTTTCCAAGTACCATTCTGATAGGTATGTCAAGGGAAGAATTTGATAAGATCGAAAGAAGGGAAAGGAGTATGATTCGACTATGTCTTGCAAATTCAGTGTTGTTGAATGTCCCAAGTGAAGACTCGACCAAGAAACTATGGGATAAGTTGGAAATATTGTACTAGTCGAAATCATTGGTAAAAGAGTTGTTCCTTAGAAATAAACTGTATCTTCTAAGGATGAGTGATGGTACTTCAATGATTGAGCATTTGAATGCATTCAATATCTACCTCGATAAAAAAAAATTCTATCAAAGTGTTTTATAAAAAGAATAATAGGATTGTCAAGCCTTGGTATGATAACGAGCGTAAACTTTCTATAAAATCCATTATGGATGTTTGTAATGAGTCTTTGAAATATGATAACATTAATATATACAAAGACCTAATTAAAAGAAAAAGAAAAAGGCACTACATAAATATAAAAGAGAATACTTTTCACCTTTCTAATCTATATCCAAATAAATTTTGGAGGAAAATTATTGTTAGGGCCCTATAATGTACCTTTTTGTTCATACTTTTTGTTATAATTACATCATTTTCCCACTCACATTTAAGCCTACATTATCACCTTAACCTATCTTTCCAAAGGTATATAACGTTTCTTCTCTTTTCTATATGTTTAATTTGTTTTACATGTAATTTTACATTTCTCTCATACTTAGCCATCGATCAGAAACATATAGTTGTTGAAATAGTTTGAACTGCAGATTATTGTTGTTGCTTGAAGAACCGTTGTTGAAACAGTCAACAACATGCAAATCCCGTTGCTGAAACATTCTGTGATTTGCGATGTTGGAACAACAATTCACACAGCAGTAACAAGAAGGAGTTGTTACACTGGCCGCAACAGCCGCACCTTAAGCCAACACCAACCATCGCTACTGCTTGAGACCACATTGCTGAAACAGTCAAACAAAACACAAATCCCGTTGCTGAAACAGTCTGTGATTTGTGATGATGAAATAGTATACAACAACAATAACAAGAAGATAAATAAAGAAGTTGTTACACTGGACGCAATAGCTACACCTCAACCCAACAACATTCCAACTATTGTAACAACATTTTGCTACGGGAGATCAGAATATCCTATTCCATCATAGAAGATTAGATCTGAGTAAGAATAGGATTCATATGTACACATGTAATTTTATGATCAATTGTATTAAGAGGATTCTCCTCTTTAAATAAGGGGAAATCATCATTAGAAGGGGAGGATTTCTTTGGCTATAAAGGAATTACAGAGAAGGGCATGTTCACTTTGGATATTGTAACATGATATAATTTAAAGATGAATAAAAGATTATTCTAAGCATTTCTTCTTAGTTCCTTTCATTTCTGGGGAATCTTGTGAGAAGGAGAGGGCCCACCTTCTTCACAAGATTCACCCATTAGTTCTGTAGTGTGTTAGAATTATTTTTGTTCACACCTTGTTTAAACTCTGCTTTGTTGAAACTCTACTTTATTAAACTCTGTTTTGTTGAAACTCTACTTTACTGATTGTTACATTGTTTTCATACAATTCATTCCTGGGTAACTGTTAATCATTCTGATTGGTAATTCTGGATGATGAATTTATGAAAGTGTGATAATCAGAGACAAGTGTTGAAGATTCTTGCTTGGGGAATAGGGTCATGTTCTCTGTTACAGAATAGTTAGCCTTTAGTACTTGTCAATCATTTTGACTGGTAATGAGCTAATGAAAGTGTGATAGTTAGAGACAGGTGTTGAAGATTCCTTCTTGGGGAATAGGGTCCTGCTCTCTGTTACAAAATAGTTAGTCTTCCTTGCAATATACTGAAAGATTTATTTTCCTAGGTTGTTGTTTATTAATGTAATCCAGGATTCTTCTGATAATTATTTTCCTTAAATATCAAACTCTGCAATAGATAGATTGCTTTTCTGTAATTCAAAGTAGAACTTCAGTCTATTCAAGGAAAGGTGTGATTAGTGTACTTTTACTACAAATCTAGATTTATTTTTAGATTGAGCATATACAGTCTATGATTGCCTTTGAAATAAACAGACTTCCCTGGGTTGACAATTTATGTAACACTTGATTGTTTAGTTAATAAGCAATTATAGTGACCAACATTTTGGCTCCGCTGTCGGGGAAGGCAATTATAGATTTCAAAAGAACTTATGTTCTTTTAGATATACAGATTGCATGAGAGGATGCGAAGACCCCAAAGAAACTGACCCTATAGGTGGTAGGGGCAGAGGAAGGGGAGGAAGAAAGACTTTTATTGACGAGATTATATCAAAATCTGAATCTGTTTCTCCTCAGTGACCAAGCTCTCGAAAACCAAAATCTCAACCTTCCTTTCAAGTAAACTTTGAAATGGGGAAATAAATTTGGAGCCCTGAGACAGTTGAGAAACCAACAGAAAACATTGAGGATCGAGCAAGTGCAACAGGGGAACAAACAAAAGAAACCATGGATGAGTATAATGAAGAACTACACCATGAAGAACAGGCAGGTCCTGAAGGAGAGGTAAATGATGAAAACTCTTTTTATACCTTAGGATTTCCTATTGGTGATCTTCCTAGAGGAGTAGCTCCCATGAAGAAT
>SNQJ01S0122414.1:16761-26888 GCA_010110895.2 Picea sitchensis | reverse complement strand
ACCAACTCCTTGTAGTATCTTAGTTTCCTTTTATCCTCTAATTATTTATCACACTACACATTCTCCTTAAATTTAGAATTAATAATATGGTATTTTTCATGATGGCTTCTTCTTGTACTCCCCAATGATATAGCCAAGATTTGACATCCTTATGCCATCCCTGCTTGATTTGTTGGTGGTTTGGCTAAATTTTGAAGAAATTTTGGGGAGCCTCTTGCCATGCATGTTGTTTATCTTGTTCTTGTAAGTTAGCTATATAATCATAGAATTTTTCTTGATGTCGGATATGATTGCTTCTATGAAGAGGATAAGATAGGGTGTAGTTCCCCTAATTTTGATATTATACGTTATAAAATCATTTTGGATCTATTATATATGTTTCCATAATTCTCTAGAGATATTGCAACCCCAAACTTCACATCCATATAAGATCACCCGAATGACTAGAGTGTGAAAGATGAATTGTTTCCTATCCCAAAGTTAGAGGTTTGTTAATTTACAATTATTTTCAATCCCATAACAAAATTTCCACCATCCATTTATCATTTTCACATTGCTATAGTTCCAATTGAGCTTGTCGTGAATATCGATTCCAATATATTTGTATGAAGGAACTTCCTCCAAGCCATTGTTGTCATATACAAAAGTATTGTAGGTGATCCTTTTGGTTTTAATTATGACAACCTTTGTTTTGTTAGTGTTCACAGTCATGCCCTACTAGAGCAAAAATCATTAGGGTTATAAGTTGCTTATCTAGTTCATATGGACTCTTCTCCATAAGAAAAATATCTTAAGTATAAATCAAAAGCATGATGACTATACTTGTGAGAGTTAGTCCAACACAGCCTGCATCCTCCGAACAATATTCTAACTTATCAATATAGATGCCGAAAATGATAGGGAATAGGGGGAAACCTTGCTTGAATCCTTCTAGCATCTTGTTCTTATGTGAAAATGGATTTTAATTATTCTTTGAGGACACTTGCATGCAAGTGATCGGGTTATAGTACACGGTTATTTGTTTCTCTTATGGATTCTTATGATGATGATGATGGATTATGATTTTTATGTTATTTTTTATATGCGTATTAACAGATGTTATTGACGAATTTTCTCTGAGAGTGCAGGACATTGACAGAGTGTGGATGTCGATGGCATCAGTGGACATCCTAGGACTCCAGATTGAGTCAGGGAGTGGATTGTATTGGTTTGAGTATTTCAATTATGCATATGTAACATATGATAGATTATAGCATCACTTTGTATATGGATCATTGACAATGTTTTATTGATGGATGCAGGATGATGATTGCTTGCTAATATGACTCACATAAGTAGTAAAGAGGCCATGCTCATAGACCAAATATCGAGAGAGAGGTGTGGCAACATCCCTATCACAACCTACTAGCTCTCTCGTCGTGGCTCGAATTGTAGGTTAACAATTATCTAGTTCGAGATATCCACGATGTCGTGAGGGTAGATTGAGGTAGTCGCTCACGAAGATTTTTAAGGGGTGTGCAATAAGGCAGGGTCCTTATTCCTTAGAATTCTTTAGTCTCTCACAAGGTCTCTCGAATGGATTGCTGACTCTAGGGGTTGGACAACTATCAAAACCACTCAAATGCGAATAACACCCTTAAAGCATGGAGTGCGTCTTGAAGGGCATGTTGCGTAAATAAAATTTGAGTCAATGAATCTAGGTGGCCTAGAAAACCCTAAGCGAATAATTAACCTTGTACAATCTTGAGCACTTTCGGATCAATTAATTAATTAATGATTGAAATTATTAATTATAAATATCTATAAGTGTCTAAGCCTTTGTAAATAAAATTTAATTGAGCCTAAGTATAAGTTTTGTAAAGAGGCTAAACTAAAATTATTAACTAAAGCAAAAGGGGAATAAGGTAAATAATTTCAAGAATTAAGTAAATTGAAATAATCCTAATGATTTGATTTAAAGCACATATGTGTAAGAAAATATTAAAAGGGAGTTTTTAAAATAAGAAAGAAACATAGAGGAGAGAATGTGTACCCATAGAAAGGAATCTAGAGTCTACTTAAGACTAGTCTAATTAAAGAAGAATCAATCTTATTTTAACTCAACTTAGATTTAGTAAGGCTTCAATGATTAATTGGAAGTAAAGGGAATAAAGAGAGAGTTATGAGTGATTCAAGGAACACTTTTAGGAAGGGTGAGGGAAATTGAATTTTATTAAAATAAAATGTGGTTTCACTTGTGCAAATTGGGGAAAGGGTCACAAGTGTAAGTAGGGAAATAATTCTAAATTATTTAAATTAAAAGGAGAATTAATTGTGCAAGTGGGGATGAGTCATGGGAAAATTCTATAAACCAAATTTTTGACTGATTTTACTTGTGAAAGTTGGGATACCGAGCTTGAGAGAAATTGGTGGCTCTACATTGTGAGACAAGCTGGTTGGTGACTCTACATTGTGAGACAAGATGGGAGCTAGATGAATTCTGGTTGTGTGTGCATGGACCCTTTGTGGATCGACGGGCTAAGAGGGAAGAAAAGTACCCCTAACGTTGGATGGGAGATACCGGTGAAGTCTTGTCGATTAACAAGTGGGAGGTCGAAAGGAACCCCAATGACCGAGGATCATCTCCATGATCATTTTCGTTGTTGGTTACAGTATTCTCGTTAAAAAATTGTATTTGTAATTAGTTAAAGATTGTACATGGATTTAAATATTGTAATCATTTGTAATGGATTTCGAAATTAGTTGGGAGAGTTTTTCTTGATGTCCGTGCAATTTAGAATACATTTGAGTGGGCTGCCATCCAATTTTGACTATTAGAAATTATAGACATTGTCTTCCATGCACTGAATTTTTAAATTAATTGATCATTGTACAACCCATTTCGTTTTTCTTCCGTAAAGAGATCCGCTGGACTGAATTTTTGAAGTAATTGATCACTGTAAATCCCATTTCGTCTTTCTTCCTTAAAGATATATCATGCACTGAATTTATACAGGGATTGATCACTGTACCAACCAATCCATTTTTCTTCTGCAAAGAGATCCCATGCGCTGAATTTTTAAAGAAGTTGATCATTATGCAAACCCATTTCGTTTTTCTTTCGTAAAGAGATCCCATGCAGTAAATTTTTAGAGGGATTGATCACATTACCAAACAATCTGTTTTTATTCCGTAAGGAGATCCTATGCGCTGAATTTTTAAAGCAATTGATCATTGTGCAAACCCATTTCGTCTTTCTTCCGTAAAGAGATCCTCTGCACTGAATTTTTCAAAGGGATTGATCACTGTACCAACCGATCCGTTTTTCTTCCGCAAAGAGATCCATGCGGTGAATTTTTAAACCAATTGATCATTGTGCAAACCCATTTCGTTTTTCTTTCCGTAAAGAGATCCCATGCACTGAATTTTGAGAGGGATTGGTCACTGTACCAACCAATACGTTTTTCTTCCATAAAGAGATTCCATGCGCTCAATTTTTAAAACAACTGATCATTGTACAAACCATTTATTTTTTCTTCCGTAAAGAGATCCCCTGCACTAAATTTTTTATAGGGATTGATCACTGTACCAACCAATTCGTTTTTATTTCTTAAGGAGACCCCATGCGCTGAATTTTTAAAGAAATTGATCATTGTTCAACCAATTCGTTTTTCTTCCTTAAGGAGATCACATGCCCTGAGTTTTAAGGGAAGTGAGCACTGTTATAATCAAATTCGTTTTCCTTTTTGGTGAACCCCTCGTCTGAGTGGTAAAGGAATTCAGAATGATGGTAACCAATCTCGTTTTCTTGCTCTTCTATCGACCCATTATGCCTTGCTAAGCGCGCCCATCTCCCTGCTCATTTCCTTGATGGATTTCGAGTTTCTAAGGGCGCTAGTCCTTGCCCCTTTTTCCTTGACCAAATTCGTATGCTCAGTGCGCCATCTTTGCTCTCCTTAGCCACATATGACTGGAGTCTCCCTGGCGATTTTTCTTTGATATAACTGAGCAGTTTCATTTACTTGATCTCATTACCCAAGTCCTCATGGCAATGAGTTAGTCTAGTTGTAATGAGGGTGGCCTTTTATCTAATCACCTTAACGAATATAAAAATAGTGCTTTATTCATTGTGGTTAATTTAATATGACACTAAAAAGTCATTCTTATTCATATAAGTATGGAAGATGATAATCATGAATGCTCTTACTGTGAGAATTAGAATGATATGGTTTTAATTTTTATGAAGTTATGAGGAGGAAGTCATTCTTTAACAAGTCGGTGATTATAAGCTAATAGTAAACTGATCTTTTATGAATTTAAATATTATTTAAGATATCAAGAATTTACGGCAGAACATTTGCATTGGATATATAGAAATTTATGTCATCCATTTTTGCAAAAATACTTACCGTTAATGATTGTTATTATGATGAGTTATCATGTGCAAGAAAACATTAATTATTAAAATTAGGTATAGGTATATTAAGAGCATTTCCTATTACTTTAAATAAGAGGAACTTCTAATCAAGTTGTTATGCATTAATAATTAATATATATTCTTCTTTATGTTGATCTTTTGTACCTACCATTAAATAGTAAGGTAAAATGGTTTTCTTGTAGGATTGATTGAAAATTAAGTAATTACTTAATATAAGTCGTCATTATTAAAATAAGTAGACTCTTGGAAATAAATACCATTGGAATTTATTCTTATTGATGCTTAGTATTTTTCGTGTTTGATTGATTTAGTAAGTAAAATATTCCCGCGCCATTAATCATGTGAATGTATAATTGTTCTAGAAATTTGTTTACCTTGCGTAATGATTTTTTTTTTGATAATTTCTAGTGCGCGATGAAAATAAAATTAATGATTACTCTTTTGCCATTAATTATATGTATTTATGATTGTTTGGAATTTAGTCACTCTTGCACCATTAAATAAAGTTGATGTATGGTTGTTTAGTAGTTAGACTTCTCTAGCGCCATGTGTCAATGTTAATGTATGATTGATAATAAGGACTAGAGTTATGAGCTTCATTTGATCAAGGGATTTAGACACCTGCTTGTTCCTCAGAACAATCGTCAACCCTGAGACTTTAAGTGGTCAAAATCAATCAGATGATTCCTAGGATTTAGTGTTTCTTATGTGTCCTAGAGGTTCTAACCTTGTTGGGTAGGTTGGGCAGGTAGTTCATTATTACTCAGTGACGTGATGGATCGTTTATTATATTTTCTTCAGTTGATCATGTCATGTTGAATTGCGTTGCTCCTTATGTTTATGCATTAATTATGCATTGCTTTTAATTATGTTAATGCGTTGGATGTGTCATTATTTAAGTATGATGATGTGTAACTTGAGATGTCACTAATTATGTCATGACGATTTAATTTTCTAATGCAAAATAAATAAATAAAATTACCTATTATGCATCTTTGTTGTTGTCTTAACAGAGGGGTTGTTACATATGGCATCAGAGCTGGTTAAACCTTATGAATTGGGATCATTACTCCTTCCATTGTATTAAAAAAATGATTAATAAATTATCTCTGTAACATCCCTCTCTTGCGCACTTAACGAACTTATTCTTTGAGGAGACTTTCTTGCAAGTGATCCGGGTTATTATATCTATTGGTCGTTTTGATTATGGTTATCAGACATTATGGATTTCATAATATGTTATTTGGTTGTATTGCATAGACAGGTGCTATTGACTGGGTTCTTCTGAGTGTGCAGGACTTTGGACCTCGAGGATGCAGAGGCATCGATGAAACCCCTTGTACTCCATGTTGTGTCAGGGAGTGAACCATTTGGTTTGAATGTTGTTGATGTGACATATGTACATATGATTAGACGTTATGATGATTGATTATTATTGCTGACATGATTTGTTGATGGACACAGGTTGACGATATATTCCCGACCAGACTCACATGTGTAGTAGCGGGGTCACACATGACAACCAGAGACTTGAGAGAGAGGTGTGGTAGAAACCCTACCACAACCTACTAGCACTCACATCATGGCTCAAAATGTAGGTTAACAATTACCTAGTTCGAGAAGACCCATGATGCCATGAGGGAAGAATGTGACTGTCACTCAGGATGATTATAAGGGGCGCACAATAATCTAGGGGCCTTATTCCTTAGAGGCCCTTAGTCTCCCACAAGATCACCTGGCAGAGTATTGATTCCAGGGGTTTGACGTCTACCAAAGTTAATCAAGAGGTGAGTGGCACCCTTGGAGCAAGTAGTTATTCCTGAAGGGCATGTCGCGCAAGGAAAATAGAAATAGGTGAGTGACACTCTTGGAGCACGTAGTGCATGCTAAAGGGAATGTCACGCCAGGAAAAAGGAAAGAGGTGAGTGGCACCCTTGGAGAATGTATTGCATCCTGAAAGGAACGTCACGAATTTAAATGGTAAGTAAATAAACCTAGTTAGCCTTAAAGTGAATGATGTAATAAGTAAGGTTTAAAAAAAAAATTCCCCAATAAAAATGTTGCCCATGTTAGTGAAATTAAAACCTAGGTCTAAGTAGAAAATGTTGTAAAAAAAATAATAATAAATAAACATGTAACAAGAAGGCGGGTAAGAAATTCAAATTTATTTATTAAAGTCAAAATTATAATGGAAGATTAAGATTTTAAAAAGGGAAATGGTTGTTTTATCTACATTTTCTAATTTAATTATAAGTTAAAAAGAAAAGAGGGTAAATGGTTGTTTTATCTACACTTGCTAAATTGATTTTTAGTTAAAAATGAAAAGAGGGAAACTTAAAAGAAATAGGAAACTTAAAGAAAAAGGGGAAACTTTAAGAAAAGGGGAAACATAAAGAAAAAGTTGAATGCCTAACTTAGTAAGGAATCTTGCCTTCGGAACTTGCTATTTATGAACTCATCTAGGAAGTAAGTAAGGTGTAAGCCATTGAAGAAGTGTAAGGGAATTTTGGGACACTGAGGAGAATTTTTAGGAATGCTTCAGTGGGTGAGGGACATAGGAATAACTAAATAATTAATAAAATCAATTTTCTAGTGCAACTAGGGGATTGGACAACATGTGTACGGGGGAGGTTTTTCTTAATTAATTAAATGAAAAAGGAATTTAATGAGAATTTGAGAAACAAATTACTTGAAAACTCTATAAAAAGGATGGAGGAGGAGGAGTACGATCTCATATTTTTGTGTAACGTTACACTATTGAATTTTACCTTGACTGAACTTTCTCTTGTGGGAGTTGGGATACTCAACTCGGGAAATGAGTGGTAGCTCGACCTTGCGAGGAAATATGGGTGCTAGCATTCTCTGTTAGTGTGTGCATTTCTCCTTTGTAGCTTGAGGGGCTCAGGGCGAAGAAGAGTACCCCTAGCGTTGGATGGGAGGTACCGATGAGGTCACATTGGTTGACAAGCAGGAGCTGGATGGAGTGCCCATGGGACAACAACATCAGAGCATTTGCGTTTGGCTAATGTACACTTGTTAAAGTTGTTACTTGCAATTAAATTTAATTTACGCATGTTATTTTTCTATGCTCGGTTGAAGATTTCATTGGCAGGAGATTCCTTGCACCTGCTTTCCTACAGTATTTGTAATTCCCTTGCTAGCTTTATTCTGAATTGATTTCCCATGATGAACCCAACCTCTTAATGCAATGACTTCTTTGCGTTTGTTTTTATTGATTAATATGAAGAAAAATTGAGTTTTTGTCTTCTTTCCCTTATTTCTTAAGTTATTAGTCTGTTCCCGAGCAGTCAACCAGGAGCCGAATCGACGGTTGTCACTCTCGTGTTTAAAGAATTATAGATTCAAATGCCCTTCTTTCTTGTGGATGGATAATAAGTGAAGGATAAATTTCACTTGGTTATCAAACCCTTACTTATCTATGTGTTTTTCCCTTATGATTAATCCCTCATCCTTGCGCCTTCTTGTGAATGAGTATCCTTGCCTTGATCGATTCGTCTCTGAATGATTAACCTCTAATATCTTCATTTTCTTCTATGCAAATCTTTGTGTCCTCCCCAAAATTTTACTTGCGACTCTTTTTTTATAAACAACATTTACACCACGTTTTTCTTGGTGTTTTACACTGCATTTTCACCCAATTTGTACATTGTGATTTTACCATGATTTCCTTACTTACCACTACGATTTTAGTGATGATTTTACACTGCGAATTCCCACTGTGATTTTAACTTTGAGATTTCCTTTATTTAGACAACAATAACCATTCTAGACAAATGTTTATTGATGGGTAGTGATTTTATATTGTATTCCAATGAGTTAATTATATTGTATGACAATGATTTATATTGTATGACAACAATTTTACATTATATGCCAATGATTTAAATATATTGTATGACATCGAAATTATTTTGGTGATTGATTACAATGATAATTTTATTTCAGCAATGTTCTTATGGCTATTTTTATTACAGTGCTAATTTTACTACAATGGTATTATTTGGCGATTGATTACAATGATAATTTTATTTCAACAATGTTATTATGGCAATTTTTATTACAGTGATAATTTTACTACAGAGAAATTATTTTGGCGATTGATTACAGTGATAATTTTATTACAATGATGTTTGTATGGCGATTTTTATTACAGTTATGAATTTACTTTCGTGTATCTGACTTTGCTTCCCTGCCTTGCAAGCATCCTGATTCTCTGCAGTATTAATGTTTGTATTGTTACGGTTGGATTGTATTTCCTGCACCACTCGTTCCCTACTTGGCTACAACCTTGATTCATAAATTTTTCCCACCAAGGACTTACTATCAACATTAGCAGAAGCATCTAATCCCTGGATCTCCCTTTGAATAGTTGTTTCCACTGTGATTCTAATCCGTGAATCATTTAAATTTTTCTCCTTTCCATTCTACGACTGACCATGTCCAAACAGTTTCCTTGCAACAGACCAATCAACAACCTTAATCCATAACTCCTTCTCCAACAAATCTATTCTGAAAGTGTGGTTTCTTTCATGACTGTTTCTTCCGCTCAACATGATTAGAGAGCCACCAATTAGTTGTGATGTTTTTCTTCATTTGGAGAGAAATATCAAGCATAGCCTTTGAAATATCCTTAATGTTGTCACTTTCAACAACATGTAAAATGGTATTATCCCATTTGTCCCACCACTCCAACTTATTCTTGAATACTCCCCTTGGAAGAAGCCTGTCCCCTATATCAAAAAGAGTAACTTTAATGTCTTCAAGAATAGGGTGTTTTCCTTCCTTGTTCTTATTTCCTCTGAGGGAATCCTTTCAATTCCTACCTAGTACGATACTTAACTTCATCGATATTAAGGTGCTCTTGCTCTCCATCGTCATACAGTACATGAAAATTACCCTGCTCATCTTCCTCCAAAAAATTTCCCAAATACCACCTCTTCTCTCCATCCCAATAAATGGAGATGGTATCTCTAACCTTCATTGTATAATCTGGCATGCTAAACCAGAACAACTAAGGTTTATTCAAATTACCATTGGGTTTTTGGAAAAATTCCCCAAATCCTCAGAATCTTAAACCAAGCTAAGAAAGAGCCATGGACTAATGTCCCTTCAGGTAGTGACTTTCAATTGGAATTTGACCTTGACAAAAGTCGATGAGGAAAACAAAGGGAATGGTCACTATGGAGATTTGTATGGATGAATGAATGGACACGAGGAAAACGTGCATAACCTGCTTGACATGACAAAGAAATGGAGGGTTTGAAGATCAACTAATTTATATTAAATTGTTGTCTTAAATTTAAAGTCTCCATGATTTTAGTGTAGTAGAATGTTCGTTGATTATTAATGTTAGAATGTTAAATCAATAGACTTGTTAAAACTAAAAAAACACCAATCAATAGTCGTAGCGTTTTTCTAGAAATTGTTACCAAGGAAAATAGATTCTAGTGGTTGAGTAAACTTGTTTATTGGTTCTAGTTACATGTTTCTAGTATTGATGAATACCATGTATGAACGAATGATGCAATGAATATCATCAAGTTATCAATTAATACTATATGGATATCCATCCATACAATGTCAATATTTCCTTTTCTGTAGTACCTAAAATTGTAGGTTTTCTTCGATGGCATAGTTACCTCCAATTAGCTAAAGAAGCATATTTTAATTTAGAACTATTATAGGGGGA
>SNQJ01S0122414.1:0-16735 GCA_010110895.2 Picea sitchensis | reverse complement strand
AAATAATGTTTTTTTTTTCTTTTTTTCTTTTGACATCTATGTTTCTATAAAATTGGTATGGGAATGTTGGATTGTTTGTTGGGACTCTATAGAGATTTGTGTTATAATAATCAATGCCATCACTTGTTGTGAATATGTCCTAATTATTTTTAACACTAATATGAACTTTTTGTTCTCTTTTCTCGTCACCTTTTTCGGTTCAAAATATCTCACATTATCTATCCAAAATGTATATAGAATATCGTTACAATGGATACTTGTTTTTTCATATATCAAAAGCATGTGTAGATTGTGCTTGATAGAGGTGACCATAGAAAATGATGTGAATGTTTTTGAAGGTAATCGTTATCATGCGCATAATTTCATGAAGTCTTGTATCAATGTTACATAGCATACGAGATCAACACAAAATAAAGTTCATCTATAAGCAATAAATGAATCAATGAATATTCTTTAGTCCAAAATTCTAATGTATTAGTGTTCATTGGAAGCATGTATAATGATATAAGAAGCAAGTATAGCACTCATTGGATTGTGAGGAAATCTGCATTTTATGAACCCTTCCGAGTAAATGTAGCAATGATTCCCTTTTTCCAAATGACCACTTTGAAGTTGCTTGATGTAAAACACTAAATTTGTTGGTAGATTTATTTAAATTTAAATGGTTTTCCTATTCCTACACCTCTAGTTGAAAACAAATGAAGTCATGTGTCTAGGTTGTTCTTCTTCATGTAATTATTTCTTTCGTTATTTCTTGTTGTTATCTATTGGATGTTGTTAATAGTGCTAATGCACACAAGTTTTTATCTAGAGTTAAATTTCCACATGAGATTATTTGTCATACTTCTAACAATATTTTTTTTTTTAATTTTCTTTTGCATTGTGTCGCATGTAGTTGTAACGATTGGGGTTGTTACATATGGCATCAGAGCGGTTTCAAACTTGTGACTGTGGATCACCATGATTTCCACTGCAGTAAAACGTTGAGTAATAACCTAGTGCTAATTAAAACTTTAACATGTCCATGCAGTGATCTCGATTAGAGGGCGCCACAGAGGTTCACAATGTGGTGTCATGGAAAGAGGTGCGATGCCTCCAAAAGTTCTCGCGCTATCGAATTCTAACCCCCAAAGGGGAAGAACAATCCCTTGGGTTGGATTTGATTGATGTAAGGGATGATGATTGTCTGACTAGGGTCCTTCCAGAGATTGTTAGAGGCCTTGATTCAACATCTATACTGAGATGAGGCTAGGGTGCCTCTACCCTTGAGGTTCCACAATGCGCTCAACCAGTACCATTAGTATTCACCGCGAACTCGATAAGGTCAAATTTCCTCAGTTCATTGGTGCCTTAGATGGTGTAGCCACCGAGACATGGTTGGAGAATATGGTGATGTGCTTTGCACTACACGACTATATCCCCAACATGAAGGTATTCATGGTGGTATTTCAACTAAAGGGTAGGACTTTTCTATTATGGAAGACGCTCCTGCCATAATTCAACATGTCCATCGAATACTTTTCATGGGAACTGCTCGAGGAACAGTTCCGGAGAGGTATCTTTCTGAGGAATTTGTTGAGCGTCAGCTCAACGAGTTCAACGCCTTGTGACAGGGTGGTCGTACGGTGCCTGAGTATGAGGCTCGTTTTGGATATTCTTCGGTATGATCCGCACCTGAATACTTGTATGTCACAACCTTAGGGTCTTATGACGTCCTGATTGGTATGGACTAGTTGGAATCGCATGATGCGATACTCGACTATAAGACAAAACAATTGAGCTTGGTCATTAATGAGGGACAAAGATGCATGATTGTTGTTTTAAACTAGGTATTTTCCCTGAGGTTCATCTCTTCCTTGCAGCTACGGGATAGTATGCGCAATGGATGTAAGCTTTATGCGATCCTTGTGTTAAACAAGAAGGGCGTAGCGAAAGGTCTAGAAAACCTTCCGGTGGTGAGAGAGTTTATGGATGTCTTCCCTAAGGAGTTACTTGGGATTTGGCTAGAGAGGGAGCTGGAAAACACCATAAACCTAAAACCAAGAACTAAACCGATAGAAATAACACCTTATTAGATGTCAACCCCGGAGCTATAGGAGTTGAGAATGAAACTAAAGGAGTTGTTGGACCTAGGACTTATACATCTAAGTGTGTCACCATGGGGTGCACCTGTTATTTTAATATGAAAGCAGAAAGGGTTGTAGAGACTCTTTATTGATTACCGTCAAATGAAAAAGGAAATGATCAAGAATCAGTACCTGTTGCCAAGGATTGATGATCTGTTCGATTAGATGAAAGGTGCGATGGTGTTTTCAAAGATCGACTTGCGATCATGGTACCAGCAATTATGGATCAAGAAGGATGACATCCCTAAGATCGCCTTTAAGATGAGGTTTGGAAATTAGATGTTTACTGTTTTACCATTTGGGATGACAAACGCCGCTGGGGTCTTTATGAGTTTGATGAGGAGGGTGTTCCACGAATACTTGGACAATTTCATCAAAGTATTCATTGACGATATTTTGAATTACTCTTGGACGTTGGAAGAGCATGAAGAACACTTGCGCTTGGTGCTATAGTTTCTACGAGAGAACAAATTGTATGGGAAATTTTCTAAATGCTCATTTTATCAATTGAAGATTCACTACTTAGGGCATTCCATATCTGACAAAGGTATCGTTGTGGATCCAGCGAAGGTCAAGGCTGTTATGGAATGACATGCACCAACGAATGTCTCTGAAGTGAAAATCTTTATGGTTTTACCGAGATATTATCAATGGTTTGTCAAGGGTTTTTCAAAGATAGCAAATCTGATTACGAAATTGCAGAAGAAGAACAAGAAGTTTGTTTGGAACAAGAAATGCGCAGAAGCATTTCATAGGCTCAAGGAGTTGTTGACAAAAACACCAATACTAAAGGCTCCAGACATGGAAAAGGACTTCTTGGTATGCATTGATGCATCCAAGGAAGGCTTAGGTAGAGTCTTAATGCAATACGGTCGAGTGATCGCTTACATATCGAGGAATTTGAGAAGCTATGAGGAGAACTATGCTACGCATGATTTGGAGTTGTTAGCCATTGTTTATGCCTTGAGATTTTGGAGACACTACCATATGGATGGGTATTCGAACTAAAACCAAACCACTGTGGACTACAACACATCTTTACACAAAGAGACTTGAACGCACGACAACAACGTTGGTCGGAATTGCTTAGCGAGTAAGATTTAGAGAATACTTACATAAAGGGAATAGTGAATAGAGTGGTTGATGCATTGAGTCGGAGACCGCACACATTTTCGGTGATGCCTCTTCAGACGAATCTACGAGAAATGATTCTAACTTTACAATGAGACAATGACTGGTACAAAGAGGTCAAGGATTTTATCGGACGAAACAACATGATGGTAATAAGATTTGAAGGATTTACGTTGGATGACGACAGATTATTGAGATTTAAAAATCAAATTTTCGTACCAGCGAATGACGATTTGAGTTGTTTGATCCTAAACGAGCCTCACAGAGCAGTGTACATGGCTCACCCGGGAATCACGAAGATGAGGGCATACCTTAAACCCTTATTCTTTTGGAAAGGAATGAAGGCAGACATAGTCAACTATGTGGCAAGATGTCTAGAATGTCAGCAGGTGAAAGTTGAACATAGACATTTGACAGGATTACTACAACTACATGCAATTATGGAATCAAAATGGGAGGTCATTTCGATGGATTTCATTATTGGATTTCCACTGACGACAAGGAGACACAACTCGATTTTTGTGGTTGTCAACACTCTGACGAAGAATGCTCATTTTATTCCTATTCTTACAATGTATTAGGCACCTAACATGAATAGAGTTTTCATCAACGATATTGTGAGGCTGCATGGCATGCCTAAGACGATTATATATGATCGAGGATCAATGTTTACTGGACGATTTTGGACTATTTTCCAAGAGGCCTTGGGAACCAAAATTAACTTTAGTACAACGTATCACCCGGAGACAGAAGGGAATAATGAACAAATAATTCTTTCCACTAGTAGAATTTGTGTATAAAAACAGTTATCAAAGAACCATTATGATTTCGTTGTTCGATTTTTTTTAAGGGAGACCGTGTCAGACACCTTTGAGTTGGGATCGGCTTGAGGATAGGGTCTCGGTGGGACTAGAAGCGATCGAAGAAATGGAAGATCAAATCCAAACTATAAGACAAAGGATCAAGGAAGTGCAGGATCAGTAGAAGTGTTATGTCGATGTGCATCGTGTCGATCATAGTTACGAAGTTGGTGATAGAGTCTTCTTGTGGCTGAAACTGCATAAGAGTTCGATCAAGTTTGGAAAGAGCACTAAAATCTCTCCTAGGTTCATGGTACCTTTCGAGAGTTTGGAAAAGAAGGGGTTTGTGGCCTATCGACTAGCCTTACCTAATTCTTGAGGCATATGCACGATATTTTGAGACATTATATTAGTAACGCTACACATGTTATTGACATGAGTTCCTTGCAGGTATCTAATGAGGGTGTTCTCATGGTTGAGCCAATCTGAATCCTATATCTTCATATTCGACAACTACGACATTGAGTAGTAGATCAGGTCAAGGTCCAATGGGACAACTATAGTCCACACTCGACGAGCTAGGAGGACGCATATGATATGTGTCAGCAGTTCCCATTTTTGTTTGATAGATACACTTATAATTTTGTGATGCACGTTATTTCGACACTTATTTACTGTGAAACTTCGGGATGAAGTTTAAACCAAGAGGGGGTGTATGTAACATCCCGCTCTTCAATGCACTGAGCAAACTTATTATTTGAGGACACTTGTTTGCAAGTGATGTGGGTTAATATATCTATTGGTCGTTTTGATTATGATTATGAGGCATTATGGAGTTGATGATATGTTATTTGGCCGTATTACATAGAGAGGTACTATGGACTGGGTTTTCTTGAGTGTGCAAGACTTTGGACCTCGAGGATGCAAAGGCAATGATCAAACCCCTTAGACTCTGGATCGAGTCAGGGAGTGAACCGTTGGGTTTGAATGTTGTTGATGTGACATATGTACATATCATTAGATGTTATGATTATTAATTATTATTTCTAACATGATTCATTGATGGATGTAAGCTGACGATAACTTGCCGACCAGACTCACATGTGGAGTAGAGGGGTCACGTGACAAAACCAGAGACTTGAGGGAGAGGTGTCGAAGCAACCCTGCCATAGCCTACTAACACTCTTGTTGTGGCTCGAACTATAAGTTAACGATTACGTAGTTAGAGAAGATCCTCGATGCCATGAGGGAAGATTGTGATAGTCGCTCACGATGATTCTAAGGGGAACACAATAAGGAAGGGGCCTTATTCCTAAGAGGCCCTTTGTCTCCCACAATATGACATGGTAGAGTATTGACTCCATGGGTTTGACGTCTACCAAAGTCAGTTAAGAGGCGAGTGGCACCCTTGGAGCACGCAGTGTGTCCTGAAGGGCACGTCACGCAAGGAAAAAAGAAAGAGGCGAGTGGCACCCTTGGAGCACGTAGTGCATCCTGAAAGGGCACATCACGACGAAAAAAAGGAAAGAGGCGAGTGGAACCCTTGGAGCACGTAGTGCGTCCTGAAGGGCACGTCAGGATTTTAACTTGTAAGTAAATAAACCTAGTCGTCCTTAAAACGAATGATGTGATAAGTAAGATTTAAAAACAATTTTCCCTAATAAAAATGTCATCCAACCTAGTGAAATTAAAACCTAGGTCTAAGTAGAACATGTGGTCAAACAAAATAATAATAAATAAACATGTAACAAGAAGGGGGTTAAGAAATTCATATTTATTTATTAAAGTCAAAATTATAATGTAGGATTAAGATTTTAAAAAGGGAAATGGTTGTTTTATCTACTTTTGCTAATTTAATGTTTAGTTAAAAAGAAAAGAGGGTAAATTTTTGTTTTATCTAAACTTCCTAAATTGATTTTTAGTTAAAAAGGAAAAGAGGGAAACTTAAAAGAAATAGGAAACTTAAAGAAAAAGGGGAAACTTAAAGAAAAGGGGAAACATAAAGAAAAAATTGAATGTCTAATTTAGTAAGGAATCTTGCTTTGGGAACTTTCTATTTATGAACTCAACTAGGAATTAAGTAAGGCGTAAGTCATTTAAGAAGTGTAAAGGAATTTTGGGACACTAAGGAGATTTTTTAGGAATGCTTTAGGTGGGTGAGGGAAATAGGAATGATTAAATAATTAATAAAATTAATTTTCTAGTGCAACTAGGGGATCCCACGACATGTGTACGAGGGGGATTTTTCCTAATTAATTAAATGAAAAAGTAATTTAATGAGAATATGGGAAACTAATTACTTGAAAACTCTATAAAAAAGATGGAGAAGGAGTATGATCTCATGTTTTTGCGTAACGTTATGCTGCTAAATTTTACCTTGACTGAACTTTATCTTGTGGGAGTTGGGATAGTCAACTCGGGTAACGAGTGTTAGCTTGCCCTTGCGAGGTGAGATGTATGCTAACATTCTCTAGTATTGTGTGCATGGCCTCTTTGATGCTCGGGGGGCTTAGGGGGAAGAAGAGTACCCCTAGTGTTGGCTGGGAGATACCGGTGAGGTCAGATCAGTTGGAAAGCGGGAGCTGGATGGAGCGCGTGCAGGAAAACAACTTCAAAGCATTTGCGTCTGGTTAAGGAACGCCTATTAAAGTTGTTACTTGCAATGAAATTTAATTTACACATGTTATTTTTCTGTGCTCGGTTGAAGATTTTATTTCCATGACCTTTCTTGCACCTGATTTCCTACGATATTTGTAATCCCCTTGCGAGATATATTCTAAATTCATTTCCCATGGAGAAACCAACCTCTGAATGCAATGACTTCTTTGCATTTGTTTTATTTATTAATACGAAGAAAAATTGAGTTTTTATCTTATGTCCCTTATCCTTTAAGGTATTAGTCCATGCCTGAGCATTCGGCCAGGAGACGAATCGACGTTCGTCACTCCGGTGTTTAAGGACTTATAGATTCAAATGCTTTCTTTCCTTTGCATGGATAATACATGAATGATATTTCGCCTGATTATCAAAGCCTTACTTACCTCCATGTTTTTATGTTATGATTAATCCCTAATCCTTGAGCCTTCTTCTGAATGAGTATCCTTTCTTTGATTGATTCATCTCTAAATGATTAACCTCTGATCTCTGCATTTTCTTCTATGCAAATCTCTGCGTACTCCCAAAATTTTTACCGACTATTCTCATTTTATAGACAACATTTACACCACTTTTATACTGCCTTTTCACCCAATTTTTGCACTGCGATTTAACTATGATTTCCTTACTTACCACTGCGATTTTAGTGATGATTTTACACTGCAAATTGCCACTGTGATTTTAACTCTATGATTTCCTTTATTTAGACAACAATAGCAATTCTAGACAAACGTTTATTGATGGGTAGCGATTTTATATTGTATGCCAACGATTTAATTATATTGCATGATATCGATTTATATTGTATGACATCAATTTTACATTGTATGCCAGTGATTTAAATATATTTTATGACAAGGAAATTATTTTGGCGATTGATTACAGTGACAATTTTATTTCAACAATGTTATTATCGCGATTTTTATTACAATGCTAATTTTACTACAACAATATTATTTGGCGATTGATTACAGTGATAATTTTATTTCAGCAATGTTATTATGGAATTTTTTATTACAGTGATAATCTTACTACAGGGAAATTATTTTGGCGATTGATTACAATGAAAATTTTATTACATCGATGCTTTTATGGCGATTTTTATTACAGTGATGAATTTATTTTCCTGTATCTGAATTTGCTTCCTTGCATTGCAAGCATGTTGATTCTCTGCAGTATTAATGTTTGTATTGTTACGATTGGATTGTATTTGCGGCACCACTCATTCCCTACTTGGATGCAGCCTTGATTCAGAAATTGTTCCCACCAAGGATTTACTATGAACATTAGCAGAAGCATCTAATCCCTGGATATCCCTTTGACTACCTGTTTCCACTACGATTCTAATCCGTGAAACCTTTAAATTTTTCTCGTGTCCATGCTGCAACTGAACATGTCCAAAGAGTTGCCTTGCAACAGACCAATCAACAAACTTAATCCGTAACTCCTTCGCCAACAAATATATTCTGAAAGTGTGCTTGCTTTCGTGACTGTTTCTTCCGTTCGACATGATTAGAGAGCCACCAGGTAGTTGTGATGTTTTTCTTCATTTGGAGAGAAATCTCAAGTATGGAATTTGCAATATCCTTAATGTTCTCACTTTTAGCAGCATGTAAAATGGTATTCTGCCATTTGTCCCACCACTCCAACTTATTCTTGAACACTCCCCTTGGAGGAAGTCTGTCCTCTATATCGAAAAGAGTAACTTTAATGGCTTCAATAATAGGGTATTTTCCGTCCTTTTTATTATTTCCTCTGAGGGAACTCTTCCAATTCCTACCTGGTACGATACTTAACTTTGTTGAGAATAAGGCGCTCCTGCTCTCCATCGCCATACAGAACATGACATTTACCCTGCTCATATGCATCCAGAAAATTCCCCAAATACTACTGCTTATCTCCATCCCAATAAATGGAGATGGTATCTCCATCCTTCATTGTATAATCTGGCATGCTAAACCAGAACAACGAAGGTTTCTTCAAATTTCCATTGGGTTTCTGGAAAAATTCCCCGAATCCTCAAAATCTTAAACCAAGCCGAGAAAGAGGCATGGATTAATGTCCCTTAAGGTTGTGACTTTCAACTAGACTTTGACCTTGACAAAAGTCAACTAGTAATGCAAAGGGCACAATCGTTATGGATATTTGTATGGATGAATGAATGGACAAGAGGAACGCATGCTTAGCCTGCTTGACATGACAAAGAAATGGAGGGTTTGAAGATCAACTGATTTATATTAAATTATTGTCTTAACTTTAAAGTCTGCATGATTTTAGTGTAATAGAATGTTGGTTGATTATTAATGTTAGAATGTTAAATCAATAGACTTGTTAAAACTATAAAAACGCCAATCAATAGTCGTAGCGTTTTTTTAGAAATTGTTACCAAAGAAAATAGATTCTAGTGGTTTAGTAAACTTGTTTATTGATTCTGGTTACACGTGTCCAGTATCGATGAATACCATGTATGAACAAATGACGCAATGAGGATCATCAATTTATCAATTAATACTGTATGGAATTCCATCCATACAATGTCAATATTTCCTTTTCTGTAGTACCTAAAAATGTAGGTTTTCTTTGATGACATAGTTACCTCCAATTAGCTAAAGAAACATATTTGCATATTTTATTTTAGAACTATTATAGAGGGAAAATGTATTTTTCTTATTTCTATATCTCTTTGTTTCCATATTGTTTATTATCTTTTATATACTTTTTATATAAATGTCTTGAATTCAACAAGAAATAATGTTTTTTTTTTCTTTTGTCATCTCTATTTCTATAAAAAATGGTACGAGAATGTTGGATTGTTTGTTGGGACTCTATAGAGATCTGTGTTCTAATAATCAATGCTTGTGAATATGTCCTAATTATTTTTAACACTAATATGAACTTTTTGTTCTCTTTTCCCGTCACCTTTTTCGGTTCAAAATATCTCACATTATGTAT
Organism: Picea sitchensis; assembly: GCA_010110895.2. NCBI lineage: Eukaryota > Viridiplantae > Streptophyta > Pinopsida > Pinales > Pinaceae > Picea > Picea sitchensis. The sequence continues at coordinate 7,071 of SNQJ01S0122414.1, read as the reverse complement.
CCAAAATGTATATAAAATATTGTTACAATGGATACTTGGTTTTTCATATATCAAAAGCATGTGTAGATTATGCTTGATAGAGGTGACCATAGAAAATGATGTGAAGGATGTGAAGGGTTCTGAAGGGAATCGTTAGCATGTGCATAATTTCATGGAGTCTTGTATCAATGTTACATAACATACGAGATCAAAACAAAATAAAGTTCATATATAAGCAATAAATGAATCTATGAATATTCTTTAGTCCAAAATTCTAATGTATTATTGTTCAGTGGAAGCATGTCTAATGATATAAGAAGTAAGTATAGAACCGATTGGATTGTGAGGAAATCTGCATTTTATGAACCCTTCGGTGTAAATGAAACAATGATTCACGTTTTCCAGAGGACCACTCTGAAGTTGCTTGATGTAAAACACTAAATTCCTTGGTAGATTTCTTTAAATTTAAATGGTTTTCCTATTCCTACACCTTTAGTTGAAAATAAATAAAGCTGTGTGTCTGGATTGTTCTTCCTCATATAATTATTTCTTTTGTTATTTCTTGTTGTTATCCTCATATAATTATTTCTTTTGTTATTTCTTTTTGTTATCTATTGGATGTTGTTAACAGTGCTAATGCACACAAGTTTTTATCTAGAGTTAAATTTCCACATTAGATCATTTATCATATTTCTAACATTGATTTTTTTTTTTAATTTTTCTTTTGCGTTGAGTCACATGTAGTTGTAACAATTGAGGTTGTTACAATCTCTAATTAAAATTGAAAATTGTCCATGCAGGTAATCATGGTTATAGGATGTTGTGGATGTAGATGATGTGTTTCTAGGGGCAAAGGCACAACACCTCCAGTATCATCCATGTCGAAAGGGTCTAACCCCCATGGAGAAGAACAAGTCATTGGCCAGGAGAAGATTGTTGTGGGGGATGTGGTTGGGTTGATGAGGTCATTTCAGAGGATGTTAAAGGCCTTGATTAGCCGACTAGATAGAGATGAGGCCAAGGGGCCTGTACCAAATGAGGGTCCACAACGCCTCCAAATGGGAGTGGTAGCATTCACAAAGAACTCGAGAAGGTTAAGTTTCTTGACTTCATGTGTGCCACGGATGACTTAGCAGTCGAGGCATCATTGGAAAACATGTCGATGTAATTTTCACTTGAAGACTACACCTCCAACATGAAGGTCCGCATGGCGGTCTTTCAGCTGAAGGGGAGTGATCTAAATTGATCTTCTATGGTGGAAGACACTCGTACCGCAACCAAACATGGTCGTCGAGGACATGTCATGGGATTTGTTAGAGGAGCGGTTCTAGGAGAGGTATTTGTCAGAGAAATTCATTGAGTTCCAGCTCAATGAGTTCAACCCCTTACGACAGGGTGGTCATACGGTGTCGAAGTATGAGGCCTGATTCATGGAGTTTCTTTGGTATGCCCCACATTTTAAAATTGAGAAGCTAAAGGTCAACAAGTTTGTGTTTGTCCTTAAATTCAACATTTGTGTGAAGGTGAGGATCCTAATGCCTCAAACGTTGCACGATGCAGTCCATAAGGCCCTCATATATGAGGAAGACCTTACAAGCGGGGTTCGGGGCATGACTCTTACAAGACTAACTAGACAAACAATGACACGTGTGTAGTAGCATCAAAAATTAGCTAGACATACATCAGGGCATCGACATACATCAAGAGGACCCATGTTCACGACACCACGATGATCAGATCCTCAGCATATGAATCCCTACCAAGGACCACTGCATCAGTAGTAGCGTCACCTATAGAAGCAACATTTTAGGCCTGTTCAACAGAACATACCAGGAGCTCGGGCTGGTAGGACAACAAATTCTACTTCGGGGACTAGGAGTACTAGACATAAAACTGGATGTTGGACATGTGGAGAGCCACATTACCAGTGAGACTGTATGGTTGAGAGGGCTAGAGAAGTCGCGCCAACATGACTCACTATAATTGAAGATTTGACCTCCAGGCCGAGAACCGGTCCACAGTGCTTGAGATGTCAAGTACAATCGATGACCAAAATTTTAGTATTTTGATAGATCCTCGTTCTACAAAGAGATTTATTTCTAGTGCAGCGCTGAAAAGAATTAAGGTAAACGAAGTTGAGGAGGATGAGTTTCAGTACGTAGAAATGGATTCGGGTGCCAAACAAAAGGTTGGAGGAAGGGTTTCAGATTGTCGCATTAACTTAGGAGATTTTGTAATGAATTTTGACCTATATGTCATGATCTTAGGATCTTATTACATTGTGATCAGTAGGCACAAAAATGGAATCACATAACGTGATACTCAACTGTAAGACGAAATGGTTGAGTTTGACTGATGATGAGGGACAAATAAGAGTGATTGTAGGAAGAAACCAGGGAGTGTCCCTAAGGTTCATTTCTTCCCTACAACTACAGAAGATCATGCACAAATGATGAAATATATATGCAATCTTAGCACTAAACAACAAGGGAGTGGTAGAAGGATTAGAAAACCTTCTGACAGTACAAGAGTTTGTTGACTTGTTCCCAGAAGACTTACCAGTTTTTTCGCCTAGAAGAGAGTTGTAGTTTACAATCGACTTGAAACATGTAATTGAACCGATATAAAGAACGCCTTATTAGATATCAATGCCTGAGTTACAAGAGTTGAAAATGCAACTAAAGGAGTTGTTGGATCTGGGACCTATATGTCCCAGCGTGTCACCTTGGTGTGCGCCTGTTATTTTCCTAAGAAAGAAGGATGGGTCGTGGAGACTCTGTGTATCCATTGCCAATGAAACGATCAAGAACAAGTATCCATTGCCAAGAATAGATGATTTTTTTAATCAAATGAAGGGTGCAAAAGTGTTTTCCAAGATTGACTTGAGATCAATTGATCACCAGTTATGAATTAAAGAGGAAGATATTCCTAAAACCAGATTCAAGACGAGGTTTAGACACTACAAGTTTATTGTTTTACCGTTTGGACATTTTCACTTATTACTACAGTGTTTACGGGAAAACAAATTATATGGGAAACTGTCGAAATACTCTTTTTACAAATCAAGGATTCATTACTTAGGGCATGTTATATCTGACGAAGGCATCATTGTGGATCAAAAAAAGGTAGAGGATATTACGTAATGTCCTACGTCGATAAATGTACCAAAAGTACACAGCTTTAGGGGCTTAGTAGGATATTATCAATGGTTCGTCGAAGGTTTTTCTAAGATGGAAAATCCGATCACTGAATTGCAGAATAAAAACAAGAAGTTTGTATGGATCGAGAAGTGAGCGGAAGAATTTCAAAGGATAAATGGGCTCTTTATGACAATGCTGATAATAAATGTCCCTGACATGGACAAGGAATTATTGGTATGCACGGATGCATCCAAGGAAGGTTTAAGAAAAGTATTGATGCAAGACGGTTGACTGATCACCTACATATCAAGGAAATTAAAAAATCATGAGGATAAATATGCAACACATGATTTGGATTTATTTTCCATTGTCTATGCCTTGAGAGTGGGGAGGCACTATCTGATTGGATGAAAATTTGAACTAAAAACATACCACTGTGGATTGCAGTACAGTTTTACACAAATATATTTGAATGCGCGAGAAAGTCGTTGGTCAAAATTTCTTAGCGAATTTGATTTTGATATTAGTTACATAAAAAAAATGATGAACATAGTGGCCGATGCGTTGATTCAGAGACCACACATATTCTCATTGATACCTCTTTAGATGAATCTTCGAGAAAAGATTCTAACCTTACAGTTTGACGATGACTGGTATAAGGAGGTTAAGGAAAATATCAGACAAGACAACATGATGGTACCAAAGTTTAAAGGTTATACATTGTAAAATGATGGACCGATGAGGTATAATAACCAAATGTACGTACTGTTTAATGACAAATTGAGAAGTTTGATCTTAAACAAAGATCATAGAGAACCATAAATGGCTCATCAAGGAGTCACGAAGATGAGGGCATACCTTAAGCCCTTATTCTTCTGGAAATGAATGAAGGCGGACATAGTTAGCTATGTGGAGAGATGTCTAGAATGTCAGCAAGTGAAAGATGAACATAGACATTCAACAGGATTACTCCAGCCACACACTATTCTGGAATTCAAATGAGAGGTCATTTCGATGGACTTTATTGTTGGATTTTCGTTGAAGGAAATGATACACGACTCTATTTTCGTGGTAGTTGACACTCTGACGAAGAGTGCACATTTCATTCATGTGCACGACATATCAGGCACCAGATATAGATATATTTTTTATTAGTGAGATTGTGAGATTACATGGCATGCCGAAAATGATCATATTCGATAGAGGATCGATGTTTACAAGAATTTTTTGGACCAGTTTCCAAGAGGCCTTGGGAACACAACTGAACTTTAATACAACATATCACCCTAAGATGGACGGGCCGACAGAAAGAACGAACCAAAATTTGGAATATATGTTGCATATGTATGTAATGGACCAACATAAGCATTGGGAAGATTTCTTGCCAGTGGTAGAGTTTGCATACAACAACAAATATCAAAGTACGATTAAGATGACACCATTTGAGATTCTTTACGAGTGACCATGTCAGATGCCTTTGAGCTGGGATAGACTTGAGAATAAGGTCTTTCTAGGACCAAAAGTGATCTAGGAAATGAAAGAACAAATGAAAATGATAAGACAAAGTATTAAAGAAGCACAAGATCGACATAAGAGTTATGTTGATGCACATTGATTTGGATGAAACTATGAAGTTGGCAACCGAGTCTTCTTGCGGGTGAAACCGCACAAGATCTCGATCAAGTTTGTGAAGGGTGATTTTTGTAGGAAAATCCATGTGCGGACAAGTGAATCTCCTCTTATATTCTAGACCCCTATACCAAGACAGAAAGATGATAACATTGGACAGTAATATCCCTTTGGATGTAATTACCTAATAAGAGAGAGAAGGAGAAGGAAGAGAGTGTGATGCACCTTATTCAGGTGTTTGTCCTCACTGCTCCAATTTGATCTTGATCCTTGAGCTCCTTGGCACCGTTCGACACCTGCAATGCAATGGACAACAAGAAGACAATAAACTCCTACTATACTGTATAAGATTAGTCTAATCAAATCCATCTATAATAGACAACATGTGTGAATATACTCATATTAGAAGGGAATAGGCCAAACATATATTAATGAGAACTCAAAATAGATACTTACAAACCGTAGATGAAGTTGCAACAACCTCTCCAAGTCCTCATCATCCATTCCTTGCACAAAGCTCTCAAAATCATAGGTTTGATATCCTAAATATTTCTCCCAATACCATAGGTTTGATACCTCCAATATGCCTCCTCTTCTCCATGGAAAGCCCTCATTATATAGGATTTGGAGGCCTAACCACCATGGAGAGGATCACTCATCAGATCCACTAAAAATGGATCTGAAAGATATTTAGTGAGAAAATATCTCTTAAGGATTTTAGGGAGGAAATATCTATCAAGTATTTTAAGGAGGAAATATTTCAACCATCCATGAGATCCTCCACTTTCCCTAAAAAATAGGAAACCAAATGTGAGGTGGATTCTCACACTTAATTAATTTATTTTTCTTGAATATTAATAATAATTCATATGCACTTGATTCTCACACTTAATTAATTTCTTTTTCATGAATATTAATAATAATTCATGTGCACATGGTATTTTGGCCTTCATGTAATATATCCCTCCTCCACATTGACTAGGGATTGTGACATAGGTTATTCCTTGGTGTGAAGGTGTATGAGACACTTATATGACACTTGCGACACTTAGGGAGAGGTACCTAGGTGTGCAAATTTCATGTGCAAAAGTGATAAACTCTCTCCTAGGTTTGTGGCACCTTTCAAAGTTGTGGAAAAGAAAGGACCTGTGGCCTATAGACTAGCCTTGCCTGATTCCTTGAGGCATATGCATGATGTTTTTCATGTATCTATTTTGTGACATTATGTTAGTGATCATATAGATGTGATTGACATGATTTCCTTGAAGGTGTCGAACGAGGGTGCACTCATAGCAGAACCCATACGCATTTTGGAATATCCCATTCGACAACTACGACGTTGAAATTTTGATCAGGTCAAGGTTCAGTGAGACAATTATAGTCCACACTTGACTACCTGTGAGGACGCATATGACATGTGTCAACAATTTCTTTATCTATTTGATAGACTAGAAATATAGGTCTTGTCAGTTACTTTTATTACTGCATTTGTATATACTGTACAACTTCAGGATGAAGTTTAAAACAAGAGGGTGTGTATGTTGTTGGAAGATTGGTTGTTTTCATTGATTTCAACCCTATTCATTTGTTTTGGACTGCAATATTGATGAAGGTATTTGTACATGAAGGAAAATGCACATGCAGATACAACACCCATGGATGGATAGTATACATCATGTTGTTTCTGGTGGTATGTTTTATGTCACGTCGATCCTCATGGTTGAGGAGAAATGATTTTTTGAAGATGACAAAGTGAATTGAAGAAGGAAGTACATGTAGGCCCTGAATATAATTAAAGAAAATAATTAAAAAATAATAAAGTGTCTGATCGACCTTAATGTTAAAAGAAAGTGACATAAATGGTATAAATAAATATCATTATACATTCATTTGAGACACAAGTCAAATTTCAGAGGAAATTAGAAGTAAATAAAGTCGGATTTCAAGGGAGGATGAATTATTTTGGTGATGTGTTCTAAGTATCAACAATTGGCATCAGAGAGGGTTACCTTAAGTACTGTTTAACCACTGGAAGGAAGATCCTATGAAGAAATGGAAGACAAAATTCCAAATGGGATTCCGCCATTTGATGGAAACAATTTTGAATATTGGAGTAATAGAATGGAAACTTACTTGAAAGATGTTGGGGTAGATGTTTGGTTCTCAGTTGCTTCAGGATGCAATGCTTTGAAGAAACCAAAGACTGCATCTCAGAAGGAAGCAAAAAGGAACAACAAATTGACAATAGATACCATCCTGGATGGATTGATAAATTCAATGAAATCCAAGGTGGGATCATGTGCACCATCAAAAGAGATTTGAG
>SNQJ01S0122409.1:47612-65850 GCA_010110895.2 Picea sitchensis | reverse complement strand
AGTCATCATGCCAAGTGATTGTCGAGTCATCTATGTCCAACCAATACCTTCCAAGTGTCACATAGAGATAGGTCCATTTCACTGCCACGTGTTATTGGGAGGTTTTCCAAAGAAAAGGGAGGGAATAAACTTAGGATAAGAAATGAGATATGAACATGATGAATAATATCAAAAAATAGGATTGCCTAGAAATAGGGCAATGCCAAGGAAAGGTAAAACTGTGTAAAGAAAAAACTGTGTAAAACTTAGTAAAAATTATTGTGTTGGGTATGTTGTAGGAATGTGGGTTGCGGGGTAAGGTGATGTATAAAATTGTAATGCAGGTTCTCGCATTTTTCATTCAAAATGTCAAGAAATGAACCAAGTGTAAAACTTAGTAAAATTAGCTAAATCATGCAGATGTAATTTGAGTGACGCGAAAATGTGGGTGAAATTTGAGGATTGAGAAAATGCAGGTTGTGAGAAGTCAAGGGATGAGGGGTGAAATTTGAGTGACGTAGAATGCAGGTTAAATTGAGGATTGTGAAAATACAGGTTGCTGGTGTAATTGAGGATTGTGAAAATATAGGTTGTGGGAGGTCAAGGGATGAGGTGAGGTCTCCAACATTCATGAAAAATGACTAAGTAAAGGAGGAAGTGGAGAAAGAGTTATTTGATAAAATGGCTAAGTAAAAATGAGGTAAGGTAAGTAATGCAAGGTAATGAGGTAAGATAAGTATAATTACTTAGTCAAAATTCCAAAATGGGAAGCGAAAAAAGGTGATAAAATTCAAAAACTGGAGTGAGAAAAATAGTGATATGGAGGGGGGGGAAATGGTGATATTTCAGGCATATGACCTCTGTTTTTTATTCTGTAAAATGATGGATGAAGTTGACACATAAGGATTTCCAATGAGAGGATTATCACATCAAATTTCCTTCTGTTTGGTATTCTTTTTATTGTTATTGTTATATTTTTGAAAAGAGAAATCATCCCCGTTGGCCTCGCTAAAGAAGAATTACAACATTGAATCTGATTCTGAATTTTTCAAAACTTGTTGGGTCTTCATGATTAATAGGTGAGGGTTGTTTGTCCCTTTCCAATTTTAAAAATTGGTCTCCACTTGATTAAGTATGAATTGAAATCACTCTAGTTGATGGATGACAAGAAAACACATCAACACCTAACTCCAACTATGGGACAGTGCCCCCCCCCCATCCCCCGTGGATTGTTGAGAACACCAGAACCATACTAGATGCCTCATCCATTGGGATTTGGAGTCGTTACCAAACTATTATTTTGATCTAGAAAATGCTTATTACGAAAACTTTACGGAATGAACAAAATTATATACATGAGAAAACAAAAATCTACCTATCCTAACCTACTTGGAGAAAAGGGTTGCTTTCAAATGTAGCTAGACTTCCAATGTATCCATGTACATAACCGACTCATCTGGTAACTCCTAGCCATGTTTGAGGATCGTGGCTTATTGGAAATGCTCTAAATACATTCCTCCACTATGAAATGACAATAGTGCCATGGTGAGGTTGCAGAAATAAATTGTTGATGAAAATCCATGGAGAAATATATGGATAGCTCTTGTTGTTCACCAATAATATTGTTTTCTTTGAAGTTAAAATATACCATCCATCCCTCTTATTGCAAATTCCCCTTTTATTTTGATTCTTGGAAGACCTATTATTCATTGGACTCTACTCCGGACAAAGAATCAATAGCTTGAAAGTTTAATGTAAAGTAGTAATGGTTAACATTACTTTTGTTCATCCCATGTTGACATCCCTCTTGTGGCAGTGTATAAACCAGTTGTGGCCATTGAGAACCCACTGCAACATTTTTTCCATGACCATATTGAATGAAATCTTCATGTGCATTTAATGGAGATTCATCAAATCCCTCCTTAAATTCATTGTCAACATTACTCTCAAATTGAGCATATGAGAGGTCAGAATTTCCCTTCCATGGAGCATGTGGTGGATGGTTTTTTGCTTGAATTTAGACATTAGGGTTCTCACTTTCAACTTCATAAACATAATCTGATGTAGAGAAATTTTCACATCTTTCGTAGAATTTCTCTTCTAAATACTTTTCTCCATGTTTTCGGAACCATATTGGAAAGTTCAAGATATCAACACTACTTTCATGGATATTTTCTTCAATGACTTGAGCTTGTTGTATTAGCTCTTTTCCACTGCACTTTCCCTCTTTCTTCATTAAAAATTTCATGTTTGCGGGCAAAGCATTCTCATAGAAATTAAAAATGATGAAATCTTTTGAAAACATTTCTTGAGGAATCTCATGAAGGACTTTCATAAATCTGAAATTGAAATCTTTGACTGTCTTTTTCTTGTTCATCTAGATTTCAACAATCTTCAAGAAAAGAGAATATAGGTCTATGCTTTGGAAATATTTCTCAACAAATAAAGCTTCTGATATGTCCCAACTAGTGATGGTTTTGGGCAACAATGAATAAAACCATTCACGAACATTTTCTTTTAGAGTTAGGACAAACAATCAACGAACAACGTCATCTTCGACCACATTATAAATATCAAAAGCATTATTAAACTTAACCAAATGCTTCTTCACATCCTTTCAATTATTTTCAAAGAACACATGAAACTTATCCACGGAAATATTTGGAAAGGGACGAAACTCTCCTTGCAAATTGAGGGGGCTTCTATGTAACCATTTATTTCTTTTAGTACCTTCTCCCTTTAACATAACTTGAACAAGTTTTATTGTGGTTGGTGGGGAAGTTGAAATGTCATGACAACATGAAATAAACTCTTTAGTGGAGTCGTCATATAGATCTTCTTGTAATTATGGAGTCTTTTTAGTGGAGTCGACGGGGCATCTTTATTCAAAATCTAGAGTTTTAATAATGGAGTTGCCAAGGAGCTCATTCTCCTGAATCTTGGATGGTTCTTTGGTTCTGCAGAAGTTGGCATAACTGACTTGCGGTCGGAACTCAAATAACATATCTTTAATGCCACCTGATGTTCCCTAAACAAGGTTTTCAAGAATCCAATTAATCTTAAATCATTCGGCTAGAAATTTGCCAAATATTTTTCCAAGACTTGAACTAGACATCTTCTTGTTTTTCAATAATACCTCTAAAAGAAAAACATCAAATTTCTTGAAAATGAATCTGTCCACAATATGGTTGCCAAAAATATTGATCTTTAAGATTTTCCAAAGTCTTGAAGATAACATCACAAGGATAAATTCTTCTATGTTTTTAGAGAAGTGATACTCCTTTTTAATTTATATAATACATAAATACAAAAAAATCAATAAAGGAAAATGCCTAAGAAATGACCGAGATTTAGGGGAGGCGTGTACAGGAGGGTTCTCTTCGAACCTGGAGGAAAAATATCCCTAAACTATCATTGGAATCTTGGGATGGATATTAACAATAAAGTCGAGGCCTACGCTCTACTAAAAGGAATTCAACTCGCCAAGACTCAACAAATCCGAGAGATGAACGCCCTTGGAGACTCCAAAAATATAATAAGAATGATGGTACACGGGTCCAACCCACGAGATTTAAGCCTAAAACAAATAACGAATATAATAAGGGTGGAATCTTGAGCCATCAAGATAACCTTCTACCACATACTGAGAGAAAACAACAAAGAAGTAGATAAAATGGCGAATGCAGCCATTGGGAAAACACTTGGATCCTTAAGTGTGGAAGGAGTGGTAACTTCAGCCCCCCTGTTCTAATGCATCATATGACCGAGTACCATTCTAGAAAAGCAGAGGGTAAAGTTAGGAGGAGTTGCATCGAGGCCTTAAGCAACAACGACAGTGACATGAACAAGAGAGGGGCTCGATCTCCTCAAGTCGCTAACCCAAGGAGAACAAGGGGGGGAGAGGAAAAGAAGAGCGAGGGTGGGGACCCTGGAGAGTGGAGAACCCACCTATCCAAGTGGAGGAGATGAGTCGTCAACAATGCAGGTGTGGATCTCGCTCTTGATCATGTGGAACAGGGAAACTTAGGATCGAACATGTGGCAAGGGAGTTTAATACACATTGCCCAAGGACATGTGGCGGTTAACGACATAAGTAGGGTCATCATGCTGCGAAATGCTCAGAAGGACAGTCCTTCAACGTTCGTGGGAGTGTATGTCATCAAGGACCAAACGAGGATGGATAAGGTATGATAAATCCCTCCCACACAACATACTCGCCTTCTCGACGTCAACAACACCTTCAAGCTTGGGTTCATGGAGTTTTATGGAACAATTCACAGGGATTTTCCAATGCGCAAGCAGGTTAGCACGTTCTTTCCATTAATGGACTCATGGGAGATCATGGCCCCATCCTTGAACTTGAGTACGTTTATAATATTGGCAGCTTGGGTAAATTCATCTGCTCCTTGTTTTTCACTGGGTGTTCATATTCTTTTTATCCACCCCTACTCGAATCATATCATGTCTTTCTAGTTCTTTCTACGCCCTTATTTCCATCCTAGTCCCCAATAGCCTCAACAGTTCCATCCCAAGCCCTCCCTCTCGGATACCTAGGCCCTGTGCTCCCTATTTTCCCTCTCCTTGCCTGGACTGTCACCCCTGATCTCTCTCATTGCCTCGTTGAACAATTGTGACTTCCTTCTCACCCCGCGGGTCCCGACCCGTTTACTGCAGAAAGCCCAAGAAAATTTCAAGAGTGAAGTGTCCCCAGATTACGTAGCCTAGTTCCTGTCCTCCCTCTTTTCCTTTTCCTTGCTCAGACTGTCACTCCTGATCTCTCTCATTTCCCCTTTGAAGACTAGTGTCATTCTACTCAGCCTGTGGGTTCCGACCCATTTCCTGCAGAAAGCCCGAGGAGAATTTAGGTTCGAAGTGTCTCCAGCCTATGAAGCAATGCAGAAAGGTAAAGGAGCTTCAACGAAATCACAGAATTGGGCTGAGGATCCATTTTAAGAGGAGTGTGGTGGTTGCAGTAGAATTAGATTGCAAATTGGAGCAATTAGATCCAACAGGGCCTTTGAACTCAAAACGTTGCCCCAGCATAGACACGTGATTGAAAATCTCCAGGACGAGAGCAACGCTCAGCGAAGCCAGTTAGAGGATCATCGCATGAAAATGGAGACAATGAAAAGGATATTAGACCAGCTGGAAGGTGCACAACAACCTCCAAGCAACCCGGGAGAGCAACGGGAAAATTCCAAGAATGAACAGTCGAATTCAGTAAACCAGATCCCAGACTTGAACGAGCCGCACCCATAAATTATGTTGGATATACAGCAGGCCAAACTGGAAAAGGGTAACTAAAATATGGTGTTTTAATGTTTTGTCTTACAATTTGTATTAACAAGATCTTCTACCAGTGTTATCCGAAGAACTATATCCTCAAAAAAATTGTTAGGAAAGGGGGTTGCAACAGAAATTTCTTCTATTACAAAAATGCACCCCACTTTTGTAATAGATTCTCTCTAAGTGGCATCCATCGAAGGTATATATTGACCATTTTTTTGTAAATCAGTGGATTCTTCCACACCTCTAATATATATTTTACCATTTTCTGTGAAAAAAGAAGAAGGACCAAGCTTCAAAAATGAATATTCACAATGGTATATATTATACAAGACTGCAAAGGAGTAAAATGAAAAATATCAAAGAACATCATTTCCATCATAGTATAAAGTAAAGCAACACATATCATTTGGAAAGATAAAAATTAGGGACCACATATGCAGAGAACTTAACATAATCTTTCAATTAAAACTCAAAGAGATTTTGATAGACACACACTTGAAATCTCATGCTTAAAGCTCAAAGTCTGAGAATTCACTAGACATGTGCCTCGAATAATTCTCTGGGAACCTCAAAAAATATACAAATGTTGGAAAATTGTTTATAATATTCAAAAAATAAAATGCATTCATCATAGAAGACTGGGATGGGCCTTTCGTACACCATAAATAGATGAAAAGACCAGGAAGAAAAGAGAAAAACATAGTTAGGAATTAACCTTTGATATTCACAGACCATGAAATAGAAAGGTTGGATAATTTCCAACTAAGAGGAAATAAAGAAGGTAAAAGATTAATGAAATGGTTACTTGACTCACTATGATGGAAAAACGCTCTTTGAATGCATTTCACATCCTCTTTTATAATATTTTATTCATCTTCTTGGAATTTCTTTATGGTTAGGGTTTTTACCCTTTTGTGCAACGAATTAAGATCCCTTTGGTGAATATGAACTTTGATATTCGTCCCCCAACTAGGGCACACTTTAGATGTTCATAACTTCCTTTTAATAAACCATTTTTCAAAAATAATTTGTTGTCAAGCCAAAAATAGTCATGACTATATTTTAATTTCTAGGGCATGATAACTATCATTCCAATAATATAAACCATTTTCAGGTCGATCTTCATCTCTCTAGATTTCCAACNTTTTAATAAACCATTTTTCAAAAATAATTTGTTGTCAAGCCAAAAATAGTCATGACTATATTTTAATTTCTAGGGCATGATAACTATCATTCCAATAATATAAACCATTTTCAGGTCGATCTTCATCTCTCTAGATTTCCAACATGCTCTCGTTTTCTCAATTTGGATATTGGGAACTCAAGTTATGGCCTTCAGAAAATAGGGACTCAACAACTGTTGATCTATTCTCCACGTGAATCATTGGCCCTTGATTTGCAAATATTCCTTATTCATCCTACATGTATTGTGGGAGGGTGCTCTTAACATATTTATAAATAAATGCCCTCCATAGTGGTTGTGTGTGAAGTAGAGAGAGCCATGGAACCCTACGTAGCTTGTGCACAGTGTAACTTTTGATCGCCACCTTACTGTCCAATCATCATGCCAAGTCATTGTTAAGTAATCTTTGTCCAACCAATACCTTCCAAGTGTCACCCAGAGATAGGTCCATTTCCCTTCCATGTTTCATTGGGAGGTGTGCCAAAGAAAAAGGAGGGAATAAAATTAGGATAAGAAATGAGATAGGAACATGAAGAATAATATAAAAAAAATAAGATTGCCTAGAAATAGGGCAATCCAGAGGAAAGGTAAAACTTAGTAAAAATTACTAAGTGTTGGGAAGTTGTCATTCAATATGTCAAGAAATAAAATAAGTGTAAAACTTAGTAAGTTTTGGGAATGTTGTAGGAATGTGGGTTGCGGGATAAGGTGATGTAGAAAATTATAATGCAGGCTCCTACAATCAAAATGTCAAAAAATAACTAAGTGTAAAACTCAGCAAAATTAGTTAAGTCATGCGAGTGCAATTTGAAGATTGCAGAAATGCAGGTTGTCATTTGTAGGAGGTGTCAAGGGATGAGGTGAGGTCTCCCACATTCATAAAAAATGACTAAGTAAAGGAGGAAGGGGAGAAGGAGTGATTCGGTAAAATGGCTAAGTAAAAATGAGGTAAGGTAAGTAATACAAGGTAAGGAGGTAAGAGTATAATTACTTAGTCAAAATTCCAAAAATGGAGGGGAAAAAAGGTGATAAAATTCCAAAAATGGAGGGGGGAAATAGTGACATGGAGGGAGGAAAATGGTGATCTCTCGGGCATATGACCTCGATTTTTTATTTTGTAAAATGTTGGACAAAGCTAAATATTTCCAATGAGAGGATGATCACAACAAATTTCCTTTTTTTGGTATTATTTTTATTTTTGTATTCTTGAAAAGAGAAATCATCCTCGTTGGCCTTGCTGAAGAAGAACTGCAACATTGAAACTGATTCTGAATTTTTTAAAACTTGTTGAGTTTTCATGATCAGTAGGTGAGGGTTATTTGGCACTTTCCAAATTTTAAAATTTGCTCTCCACTTGACTAAGTATGAATTGAAATCACTCTATTTGATGGGTGAAAAGAAAGCACATTAACAGTAGGATAGTTCAAAACTCCCCCATGAAACATTTCAAAATGATAGCATATTGACTTACCTCCTTGCATAAAAACTGCTCCCATAGCATACCCAGTTGCATATGTCTCCACTTTGAAATACTTATACAAGTTAGGAAATACGAGAATGAGTGCTTGACTAATATTTCATTTCAACTCATCTAAAGCTTGATGCTAATTCTTTCCCCACTAGAAACTCTTAACACCGGTTGTTTGCATGGAGTGGTGAAAAAATGTTGAAAAGGATGTTATGAACTTCCATAGGTATTGCGTTGTTCCAACAAATCTCCCAAATTCGGTGACATTAATAGGAACTAACCACTTGATGACGGGCTCCATATTTGTGGGATCTATCTTGAGTTCCCCTCCATCAATCGCGTACCCTAAATACACCAATGATTGTTGAACAAACTCACATTTCTTGAGGTTAGTCAACAACTAATGTTTTTCCAGAGTTTCTAACACCTACATGAGATGTGATATGTGCTCTTCCCAGGTAGAGCTATAAACCAATATGTCATCCAAATACACTATTACAAATGAATCTAAATAGGGTCACAATACATCATTCATCAATCACATAAATGTAGTTGGTGCATTACATAAACCAAAAGGCATGACCAACCATTCATACAAATCTTGTCTTGTCTTCAAGGTTGTCTTCTAGGTGACTTCTTCTTTCACATGTAACTATGGTATTCTAATTTGAGATCCAACATGGTGAAGTATCTGGCATGTTGCCACTGGTCTAACAAATCATCAATCTTGGGCAGAGGGTATCAATTCTTGAGTGTGATCGTATTTAAATCTTTGCAATCGATACACATTTGTCAAGTTCCATCATTCTTGGGTGCTATGCAGGGAAAATTTTAAGAACCCCCCTTAAATTTATATGTATAATAAATGAGCAAATCCCCTGATACATAGGAAAACTTGAAGGTGATTTTATCAATAATATAAAATGTATATATAATTTTTTGGTGAATCTTTTATTGAATTATATAATCTTGGAAAATCTTCGTGAACCTTTCACTAAATTATGAAACCTTGTAAAATCCTGGTGAATCTTTTATTAAATTATAAAAAATTGTGAAGCCTTGGAATTTTTTTTGATAAAGTAAAAAACCATATATAATAATAGGAAAATATGTTCATTAAATTGTAACATACATATTTTACATGTTTTGAAAAAGAAACATAATTTGTCCCTCCAAACAATGTTGCAAGCATAAGTGATTGTGTTTATCGAGGTTCTTATTATACACTCTTGCATATTCCTATACCAGTTTTAATGATATTTCACCACAAAGTTCCTGCATGTATTGATTCTTACCACCACTTTTGTCAATCTTAGGAGATATTAATCTTTGCTCTAACATGTCTATTATGGATTCTTTATTATTGATTCATCAATTATGAAAGGACTCTTCAAACAAGTTCATCATAGGATGTTTTTGAATAGGAGGGAACATAATTTTGTCTATCAATAACTCCAAAAGTATAACAATTTGGACTTGGAAAGTGCAGGATCGGTGTATTGCAACATCACAAGATATTAGGAAAGGAAGCTTTTAGGAAGAAGGGCATCTTGTTTGTGGATATATCTATGAGAAATTGATCATAGATCATGGTTAGAGTGGAGCACCATCGCCCTCTCTAAGAGATTTTTGTCTACATATGAAGTAATCATCTAGGAGTTGCATAGCATCATTGAAGAAAATTTCCCAAAAATGAATGGTGCTCTTTAGGGGGGCATTTTTTTGAGTTGATGTTGGCCTTCTTCTAGGGTCTAGACCACCTTGGGGAACTACACCATCAAGTGCCCCGAGAGAATTGAAAATCAACCCTAATAACTCTTCAGACTGCTCTAGCCATTTTGTATGAGAAATAGCCAACAACAAAACTCATTGGACTACCAAAATTTATAAAAACAGCCAACAACAAAGCTCAATAGATTGCCTGAATTCATATCATCAACATACACTTATATGCAATGATATATACAATTACAATTGAAATATTAGAGGCCTTTTAATAGATAGAGAGTAACATTAACTCAAGTTATTGCCAATTGAACTAACTAGGAAAAACTACCACCCTTTGCATTTGGTTAGAATTGTTCACCCCCAAATATTCTTGTGTAGTTGATTCATGTTCCATGTTTGGAAAAAGAAATATAATTTTCCCCTCTAGGAAAAGCTACAAGCACCAAGGCTTACATTTGTTAGGATTTTTATTTTACCTATTGCAAATCCCTTTGTCAGTCTTGATCCTTTGTCACAACAAACTTCATGTATGTGTTGAGATTGATCTCCACTTCTCTCCAGCTCAAGAGAGATTAATGTTTTCTCTCCCACTTCATGATTATCAACTCTAGCAACTGGACTAGATCAACACCCACCGGAGTTTATGGTATCCATATTGATGTAATTAGTTGTAGCATTAAATCCAAATATTGAAGAGGAATCACTATCGAGTTGTTTTAGTAGGCTTCTCCTAAGGGTAGTAAGATCCCACAAATTCTTTACCACATTCTCATATGGTAAGAGTTGATCTTCATCTATCTTGATGTTATTTGATAACCTTCTCCTCTTTGGTGCCTCTATAAAGATACTTATTAAGAGATCTTGAAGGTGCTTCTAACAGAGAGTCTATATCATATTCTTTAGAAAAGTTAGTTATTGTGCCTTTTCCTTTATATTTGCAAGTTGCATCATCATATGCATTAACAACTGCCTCTTTTATAATACTTTGTTGTTTATGGACATTAATGTCATTTCTTTATGTTTTACTTTCTTTGATATCAAAATTTTTGAGTGATTAAAGACAAGGTTACATGAAGAATGACTACCAAATGCTTCTTGTTTGCATGCAACATTAAAATGCGATCGAAAAAGAGTTAGAGCTATCATAAAAGAGGAGTTTGGTTATACTTCTCTAGATCACATATCAAGCATATGAAAATGAAACTACCTTATGAAGACATTCTCATCACTTGATCCACTTGATATATGAGTCCCACGAGGGTTGGCAAAACCCTGCAACAATAATATATTGGTGCAATTATCAAAATTTGATAAATTTGATAACAACGACAAATCATCAACATTGTCTTCGGAAATGAACTGGAAACAATCGAAATGTGTGCTTGTATTTATTTTTTAAAAGATATTTGTCATCGGTAAATTAGGAAGAGAATATCAACATAAAAAATCACCTAGTTATAAGGCCAAATACTACTAAGGGTTGATTCTTCATGTGGCATAATAAAGTAACCATGTGATCTTGTTACATGGTGCAAGGGCCGATGTATGCAAATAAGTGAACCATTCCTCCTAATTGAGATCTTTAGCCTCTCTAATCATTGGAAATGATATTGGTTCGCTCAAGGCAAGTGTATATAATGCTTGTGGACCTAACCTACCACCATCAAGTCACTTTAAAGGTGATAGGTTGGAAAACTTGGTTATAAGCCCTTGCAACATAGATTGTATCGAGTTAAAAGGTATCTTGTTCAAATCCCAAGGTAAGAGCTTTGGCCTTTTCATGTGTTGGTGGTGGCATTCACCGACTTGGTGTCTGCGTCTATAGTACTTGTAGACTTAACTTGTTGCCATTCCTTGTCTAAATTCATTCATGTTCGAGTTGGTTATGAGAATATACTACATACATTGTAAGGAGTTGAAAAGTCTCTTGTTCTTCCATGCTTCCCAAAGTAACACAGGTCAACAATCAATTTTTAAATAATTGTTTCCATGTTATAAAATAAAATGCAATATTGATATAATGTTTTTCCACATTTTAAAATAAAATTCTTCATAGATATATATAAGATTATGTTAATTTTGAACCTCTCTGATCAAAGTGACATTAATAAATATAAGTTGTTGAAAAATGTGTTATAAAGAGTGTATGACATTATGGACCCCTAATTGAGGCTATAACTTTAGTAAGTCACATGCATTTAAAATATATATTTACATTTTAGCAACAATACAAGTACCAAAGACTAATAGAAAACAAATCTCGTAGTCCACACTTAGTATTTCACAATATTCAAGTAAAGATGGATATAATGTGTACCTAATCCCAATCTTATTATGTTATGTATTTAGATTTAGTAATGAACACACTTGGAACATCTTTAAGGAGTGTTTTTTCATTGAAACTATTTATCAAGTGATAAGTTTTTTGAACCATTAGTTGAGCTTAAGTTTCTTGGTAGGAATGGCGAGGAGTGGGAGAGAGGGTCATCTATGACCTTGAAGGAAATCATGAATCAACATATGCCTAGGGGCTTGGCATCATAACCAACAATCAAGCATAGGCTTATGCAATTTTTCAGGGTCTCTCCATCGCCATAAGTTTGGGAATAAGAGACATGGTGGTCTTTTCATGGATTTTTGCTCCTAGTTTTCGTCGTCTAATCTATTGGGTAAGTTTCTTCTGGCCCTCCCTTTCTTGGATGTTCAGAATTACGGTTTCGACCCTAAGTACATCAAATTTACATCTCCAATTTGATAGAAGGAATTTTTTTTATCCATCTCATGCTTTTTAATTCTAGGTTAGCTTGGCTTAGTTTGAGATCAGGGTTAATATTTTCTGTCATCATTAGTTTTCCCTTTGCTATGTTGTTGATTTGGAGGCAAATTTCACCTTTACTCATGTTCCTTCATTCCCTTTTAGCTAGAGAATCGCCCCTTTGGAGGTCCTTTGTTTGGTTTATTTGGTACATTGATGTTTCTGAATCTTTTTCAAGGGAAGTTTGCAGAGTAAAGGGCCATAAGAGACCACACCCTAACCTGGGCCTCTTGTATAGACCTGTTACAAATCACTCCCATGTTGGCAAGAAAGTACTAGATTTCTCATCAACATTGTTGTTTCTTCCTTGTATCCGAAATATTCAGGGGTCTTGCATGGAGCCTTTAAACTGCAGAGATGCCATCAATAATATGTATGCCTTTATGCACAATTTGGAGAGGAGTCAATATGAATAGGTTGGGAAAATAATGGAGATCTTAGGGAATCATGGAGAGAAGATTTATGAAATTGAGATGGAGTGCTACAAACTCAAGCGCACAATTTAGTATGAAAGAGAGACCATGTCTACATACACATCATCTTCAAGACAATATATAGGTCATGAACATGGGCAACAAAAAAAAGGGCTCTATTGGTTCGAGACAATGCAATACTCCTTCATATATGAAATGGATTTTCCTTTTTTTATCTATGTACTATAAATCATTATGTATTGTGCAAATCTTTTTTTGGATTTATACATGTAAGGACATAATTACCACAAAATTTGTAGTATCATTAGGAAGGATATTAAGCAATAAGGTTTATATAGAAGTGACATTGATAGCACTTTTTTGAGCAACATGCAAACTTTTTGTAACTCATAGCGGTTTGGTGCATATTAAGCCTGTTAGGTTCCAGTTAGAAAAAAGTTCTTAATTAAATTCAATTAATTAATAAAAAAGTTCTTAATTAAATTCAATTAATTAATAAATGACATAAGACTTCCTAATTTTCCAAAATCTATTCATTAAAGAATTGACATGACAAGTGCATTAATATAGCCTCATGCATTTACTTTCTACTTTTCCACAAACTATTGCAATTACATGAGCATTAATATAACTCCATACGTTTTAAAACATTTTATGGACAAAGATTACAATGGTGGAATGTTAAATGCACTCACTCTTATATCTTATAAACATTGTGAAAAGATATGCACACATATTTTAGGTAGTATATCTCTTGTTTGCTAGTGGCCATACTCTTTTAGGATCTTGTTAGCACTAGAAGTTGTTCTTAGACTGCTTCAAGAACAAGCCTAATACCCATCAGGATTTGAAAAATTAAATCAATTTAAATGGGTGGACCAACAAAAAATAACAAGAAGGACGACAATAGTCTGACTATAGATCAGTGAATAGATCAGTGATCTACCATTGGGCATGGAGTCAAAACCACTCTGCAGATTGAAGGCAATCAAGCTGAATATCAGGTTAAGAGTTTATATGATGATGATTAGAAGAAATGAAAGTGAACAAAAGAAGAATGTCTACTAAACAAAGATTCTCTCTGCAGAATAGATTAAAAAAAAGCTTGAATAGAAACAATGATTAATGGACCATCTACATCAGATCATTTGTTGCTCAGGGATCCATTAATCAAAGGCAATCTTTGATCCTCAAACTCTGCAATATATTCAATCAAGAAGATAACAAAATAATTGGAAAAACAAAGAAGACAATCTGATAAACAACTCTCGTGAATCTTTAATGGCAGAAATGTTGATTACAAACAAGCCCTCAGGCTTACAAATGAACAACTAAACTGCTCTTCTAGCTCTCTCCTCTCTTGGATCATGAATTCAATCCTTTCCTTATCAAAATCCACTTCATATATAGTGAATGATCTCTCTCTACTCTAAGGAGGTCGAAACCAAGGAGCTACATAGGATCCTCCTCTATTTAGAAGTCTGTTACAAAAGATTCCAACAAAAACATAACAAATTCCTTATTTTTGGGATCTTGTCTATTGTGATAAATGCCTTTTGAAATAGGTCATGTTGTTTGATCTGGAGATGGAACACATGTCTCTCATGTTCAACTAACTCCTAGGAAACCATTCGAACCTTCCCGGATAGTTGGCAATGCTCCCATAGCTCGGATTTGTCAGTGTGTTAGAGTTCGCAGTGCCTATGCAGGATGCGCTACGAACTTTCCTGTAGGTGATGATTTTGACTTTTCTCCCAAACTACGAATTGGGTCGCACTGATTTTTTTTCAGCAAGTCAATGGTAATATGGTGCTTCTCCACACCGAATTTCAGAAGAACCCAAATCAACATTTAAAAGTTATGATAAAAAAATGACTATGTTGTGTGCTAATTGCTACAAATTGTCCCAAATTATCAGTTCGCAGCACCAGTGAGTCCAAGCGTTGCGAACTTTCCTGTAGCAGCCTGTTTTCTTGCAAAAAAGATTATGATATTTAAAACTTGTACCAAAAGTAGGATAGACCTTCTAGAAATGTTGCAAACTCATTATAACCTGAAGTAACCTTGGAGAAAACATAAAAAAAATGCTAAGTGAAATATATAGTAAAACAGGGCAGAATTTTAACTCCTGGACATTTCATGTGCTAACAGATCCTATTTTAACTAAGCTTTTAAAAACAGACCTATTTTAACCTTTCATTTGATAAGAGAACAACTTCTAGCCAAAGAAGTTAGCTCAATCAATTGCCACTAATGTTGTTGGGTATTTGGCTAGTTCTTTGCTAGTAAGCGCTCGATTCAAATTCCCCTAGTTTAGGTGGACTAGTATATGCCAAGATGTTTATTAGGGATGTCATACACAAATATGGAGAAGTAGATTCTCAATACTAGGAAACTTCATTAGGACTACAAATCCTTAAACCTACATCAAAATCAAAAGTAGAGGATAGTTGGTGCTTCCTGAACAATTTATATGATCCTCGTGGAATACAAAATAGGACAATGCTTTCTACATTCTAAACAATATATTTAATCCTAAAGGAATATCAAATAATGATATAACAACATTGAGGAAACAATGATTATTGTTTCATTGTTCTTCATTCTGGTACATGACTTCGTTATACAAACGTAACATAATCTAAGGGTTTAAGCATATTAGAAACACTTACAAAAGTAAAATCAACATATGGCTTTAAACTCAATTTGTACAAGTAATTATGAAACATAACACCTGAAAACTGATAAAAACACTACTTTCCCAAATACTACAATTCAAATCCAATGCCATCCTTGTAAAAGGTTGGGCATTGTGCAGGCTACTAAAGCAAACTTGTACACAAATTCTCAAAGCTCAAAGTTTTCATTAAATGGTAGACAACATGTGTGCCTATACTTCTATAACAACCAAAAAAATTCTAAATAAAGTGCGAGCCTCCATTAAAAGATTAGTAATTAATTGTTACAAGTACTAAAGATTATCATGTCCCCATTATTTCACCAAACAAAAATGGAAGAGCCCAATTTCACCCAAGTTAACCATAGAGAAATCGACTTTCAATTATCAATCTCATTGAAACATTAGTAAAACCCCCATACCTTGAATTTATCAAAGCAAATCTTGATTTCTTTCATGGGAAGCATTTACTTCAAGATCAATTCCTCACTATTAAACACACTACAAAAAATTAAGTAAACATAAGAAGCAACTCAAAACTATCCCCTTCTTGCTTGGTCATCTATCCAAATTTGTCCTTCAGTATAAATGCAATTTTCCAATGCATGTTGATATATAAAAATTGATCATATTCCTGGCTAGTAAATTCATTATAGTTATGCACTATTACAATCAAATGGGGTAGTTAACAAGATCTTTGTCGATTGTCATTTTGCCCACGATTGAAATGCTAGAAAAATTGTGGCTAGTGTTTCAATTATTTAATATATACTTCCACTTTTCAAAAACTAATACATTACAATGAAGCAACAATATGATAGGTAACATGATGAAGCTAAAAAGGTTTAGACCATTCAATACAAGAAGACATTATGGTTTTTATAGCTAACAAAGCTTATAACAAACACCATTTGAACCAAATAACAAGTTTAGACTTCAAGAACGCTACTTTCTATTATTACAATTCATACATGAGCACGTTGAATAACACACATGGGTTAGTAGTGATCATTTAAGATAAATTTGCTTCCTTGCAACCAAACATGTGGAAAGGTTGCTCTATTTAGGAAGGACACAAGTATTGTTTCTATGTTCTAAGATGTACACTTCTTCCTCACCAAGCTAAGTTCCCCATTGATAAATCCTCTAATAACTTCGACACTAAATGTAATGTCCCCTTCCAAGTGATCGTGATGACTCAATAGCCTATGTGACTCCTTTAGGCTATAGTCAACAAGGAAAAAGAGAGTCAATGAGGTGTCACTAGGTAAAAAGATTGTCAAACCCTAAAAGTGACATTAAATAAAATAAACAGTGAAATTTAATGGAATTGGAGGGAAAATAAAGTGAAGATTTGATTTGGTCAAAACGGGGGAGTGATCTAAATGGTCCAAAGGAAGAATAAATAGAGAAGAAACCCTTCCCCTTGGCATTATGTTTTGATATCTTATTGAGTGCTCTTGTAACCGACGTTTTCGATGGGGTTTTGGGCAAAACACTTTCGTTGCATGTTTAGTTTCGGTGGTGCAATAGAATAAAACAAATGTGGAAATAAAACACAGAAGATACACAATACAATAGAGACACAGATATATGTGGTTCACCCAGTGTGAGATATGTCCACCAGAGAAATTTTCAGGTCATTCATTTTTATTATCCAGCAAAATGAAGAGATACAACACAACACACCCACTGTAACTTCCTCTTCTTTCTCTCACAGTCTCTTCACTCAGAATACAATATTCACAATAGTACACAGTCGTAATACAATTCCCTCATAAAAGAGGGTTGCCTTCTAGGGGAAAAAACCATAACATAACTTATACCGTCAGATATCCAACCTTATAATGCATGGTCCAGATTGACTACGGAAGTACAATATTTGAATTGAAAGAAAAAAAAATTCGACCCCCTCATGGTTGGGGGAGCATGAATTGTGTATCATGCAGTTTCTTTGACCTGCATACGAATTAGAAAGATAATCAGGTTCCACAAGCAACAATATCCCACTTGGAGACTGATCACAACAACTCCATTGTTGTTGTACCTGTTGGACTATGATCCACCTTGGACATGATAAATTTCTCATATTCACCTTCATGTTTGAAGACTAATTGAAACTAAGTAGAAAGTCAGTTTCTCCCTAATTACTACCTTTGTTAACATGTATGCAGGATTTCGGCTAGTATGTATCTTTTCTAACTTCAAATGTCCATATTTCAAGGCGGATCATATGAAATGATACCTGAGTTGTATATGCTTAGTGTTAGAATGGAATGATGAATTCTTTGCAAGATGAATGGCACTCTCGTCGTCACAATACAACCTGCTATTCTCCTGCTTCTTTCCCAATTCCTCCATAAACCTTTGTAACCAAATCATCTATTTACTAGTCTTTGTAGCAACAGCATACTCTACTTCCGTTGTTGAAAGTGCAACAACCTTTTGCAGTTTCGAAATCCAACTTACTGTTGCTCCACTTACAGTAAAAATATACTCTGTGGTGCTCTTGCTATCTTTATCACCTACCATATTTGAATCAACATATCTCTGTAGCACAGTGTCTGAACCTCCAAAACATAATGCATGAGTAGTAGTACCTCTCAAATACCTGAGAATCCACTTTACTGCCTCCCAATGTTCTTTACATGGATTGTTCATATAC
>SNQJ01S0122409.1:19065-34390 GCA_010110895.2 Picea sitchensis | reverse complement strand
ATATGGTGTTGGGAGTGCAGTGGTTATATTCCCTTGGAGATTTCAAGATGAATTACCAAGACATGAGGATGGAATTCACAGACACCAAGGGTCAACGAGTTATCCTAAGGGGTATAACATCTGGAGCACCCAAGGTTGTGTCTAACAAATGCATGGAGGCCATCTTTAGACATGACAATGTGGCATGCACAACAAAGTGTTTGATCACAGCGTAGAAGCTATCCTAGGATCGTCAACATTACCATGTGGATGTACAAGAGTTACTTGGAAAACATGATAAGGTGTTCGAGCCACTGCAAGCAGGGAGACCACCAAACAGAGGATTTGAACACGTCATTGAGTTAGAGGAGGGGGTCAAGCCAGTGATTACTACACCATACAAGCACCCAAAGAAGTTCAAGGACGAAATAGAGANGCCTAGCTCTAGTCCATTTGCTTCTTCAGTAGTATTGGTGAAGAAGAAGGATGGCACGTGGAGGATGTGCATTGACTACAGGACTTTGAACAAGACTATTAAGAATAGATACATGATACCCAGGATTGGTGAGTTGATAGATGAGCTACACAGGGCGATATATTTTTCGAAGATTGATCTTCGATTGGGGTACCACCAGATCAAGGTGAGAGAAGAGGACATCCATAAGACAACATTCAGAGGTCACTACGGCCATTATGAGTTTTTAGTCATGCCCTTCGGGTTGAGTAACGCACTAGCTACCTTCAAGTCATGTATGAACCATATCTTCAACAAACAATTGAGGAAGTTTCTATTGGCCTTCTTTGACGATCCTCTAATCTACGACAAGACTTAGAAGGAACATTTGTGGCATGTGGACGAGATTCTCAACATTACGGAGGAGCAGTCACTTTTTGCCAAGGAGGCAAAGTGCGAATTTCGGTTGACAGAGATCCTCTATCTGAGGCACGTGATTGGTGTTGAGGGAGTGAAGGTGCATCAGGAGAAGATCCAGACGATCCTAGATTGGCCCACCCCCATGTCGATCACAGAGTTGCGATGATTCTTCGAGATATGTAGTTATTACAGGCGTTTTGTAAAGGGATTTTCACAACTATTTGCACCCTTGACAAATCTCACCAAGAAGGGAGCGTTCAAATGGTCAGAAGAAGCACATGCGACATTTGACAAGATGAAGAAGGTGATGAGAACCTGCCCAGTTTTAGCACTCCCAAATTTCACACGACCTTTTGTACTAGAATGTGACGCATCCGAAGAAGGGATATGAGCGGTATTGATGCAGAATAGACACCCAATAGCTTTCGAGAGCAGAAAATCGAAGAGGTTCTATCCTATTTATGATAAGGAGATATTGGCCATCATGCATGCATTGGCCAAGTTCAGACAGTACCTGGTGGGAGGATGCTTTGTGGTTAGGACTAACCACAATAGCTTGAGATACTTTTTGGAGCAGTAGGACCTGAACGAGAGGCAACATAAATGGGTGAGCAAGGTACAAGCATATGATTTCGACATTGAATATGTTAAGGGGAAGAAGAATATAGTTGTTGATGCCTTATCCAGGAGACCTACAACCTTCTCTATGACAAAGATCTCAACAGACTGGAAGTCCACTCTCTTGGAGGAATACTCCAAGAATACCTTCACTTGTGAGCTGATGGGGGGCAATATCTAGGATGACAGGTACAAGGTAGTGGATGACACCATATACTACAAATACATGATCTATCTTGTCCTTGAGTCCACACTCAAGGATAAGATTTTGAGGGCAACACATAATGCACCACTGGCAGGGCATCAAGGGTACCTGAAAACCTATAGGCAAGTTAAGGAGAAATTCTCATGGAAGGGTCTCAAAGGGGATGTACTTCGTCACGTGAGGGAATGCATGACTTGCCAACATAACAAGTCAAAGTTAACCCATCCTGCAGGACTACTCCAACCCTTACTGATCCCATAACAGAAATGGGAAAGCATCTCCATAGACTTCATCACATGATTACTAAAGGTGCAGGTCAGGGATTGTATTTATGTGGTGGTGGACAGGTTGACTAAGCATGCACACTTATTTTCTATTCCTACGGAGTACAACACATCTCAGGTAGCAAATGCATTCTTCAAGGAAGTGTTTAGACTCCATGGCCTACCGAGGAACATAGTCAGTGACCGGGATAGAAGGTTTCTCGGTGCATTTTGGAGGGAGTTGTTCAGGTTATCCGAGACAGAGTTGACACCTAGCACTAGCTATAATCCCCAGGCAGATGGGTAGACTGAGATAGTAAATAAATGGGTAGAGGGGTACCTGAGGAACTATGTGTCAGGGCAGCAACGAGCATGGATTAAATGGTTGCATCTAGGTGAGCATTGCTACAACACCACTTATCACATGTCCAGAGCCCATCCAGGGCATTGTATGGATATGATGCTCCATCTTTTGCGGATTTGGCGTTTGGAGAGAGCATAGCTCCTAAGGCCAAGGACTAGTTACAGGAAAGTCAGGACATCTTAAGAGTCATGAAGGAGAATCTACAAGATGCTCAGAATCAACAAAAAATGTATGCAGATAGACACAGGGTGAGATCTTGTCTTTCTCAAATTGCAGTCGTACAGACAGTCGTTGTTGAAGAAGAGTGGCGCAGAGAAGCTCAAGCCCCGCTTTTACGAACCATACAAAGTGATCAAGAGAGTTGGGGAAGTAACATACGAGCTGGAGCTACCAGAGGACAGTAGGATCCACAACACCTCCCATTATCCTGCCTCAATAAGGCATTGGGACAGCAGGTTACCGCTTCGACAGATCTTCCTCCACTAGATGAGGAAGGACAATTGGTTCTAGCTCCCGAGAGGATAGTTGATGTCAAGGAACAGAGACTTAGGAGCAAGGTCATTCGAGAATATTTGGTTGTATGGAGAGGGTTGCCCGTAGAAGATGCTACCTGGGAGGGGGAGCAGATTTTACAGCACCCTGATCTAGAATTGCTTGAGGACAAGCAATCTTGGGAAGGGAGGGTTGTAATGTCCCATTCCAAGTGATCGTGATGACTCAATATCATATACGACTTCCATAGGCTATAGTCAACAAGGAAAAAGGGAGTCAAAGAGGTGTCACTAGGTAAAAAGATTGTCAAACCCTAAAAGTGACATTAAATAAAATAAACAATTATATTTAATGGAATTGGAGGGAAAATAAAGTGAAGATTTGATTTGGTCAAAATGGGGGAAATATTTAGAAGGTCCAAAGGAAGGATAAATAAAGGAGCAACCCTTCCCCTTGGCATTATGTTTTGATATCTTATTGAGTGCTCTTGTAACCAACGTTTTCGTTGGGGTTTTGGGCAAAACACTTCCACTGCAGGTTTAGTTTCGGTGGTGCAATATCCACCCTAGCTAGACAAGAGGGGGATTCATTCAGAATCCTCATTTGAGTTCATTGTGGTGCTTGTTTTCATTCTGGAGAGAATTTGAAGTCATATCAGCTCGCGAAGGGGGTTTGCGACAAATTGAGGTTTTGCAGCAATTCGTTGGATCGAGTCTGGGAAGAGATCTGAAACAATTGGAGGACCGGCCACAGAGCAAACATCACTAGAGCAGAGTAGAGGAGGGGTTGAAGAGCCTTGGGCTTCATATATTGGCTTCATTCCAGGTTCCATTGTGTTGTTTCTGTAGTAGATTGTGATGTTTCCTAACAATCATTAGTTTGTGTGCTTAGTAGTATTCTGCAATTGTTATTACAACCCTTAGTTATCATTGTACTGATTTTCGGAAACTTCCATCCATAATAAGATGCCAGTGTTATCTGCTCTATTCTATGTGTAATGGGTAAATGATATATGTTTTGGCACTTCCAGCAGCATACAAATTGTTTGATAAAATCACACAAAGAAGAATAATAAATTTGTGTAGCACACATATATTTCCCATCTATCCTAGTTGGGAACATTACACTAAAATGGAACTTGTATGATATGTTGTCCCAGATTCACCGAGTATATTCAATAGGAGAGTGATGATTCACTCATAGAGTGGGAGATGCCCAACCTGCATTGTCCAATAATGACATTGAGAGGTGAATCTTGTTGCCACCCACGGAACTGGCATACAACTTAGGATCTAAAAGGATTAAGTTTTCATGTATAAACTAATCTTTGTATTTTAAATCGTTCATATACAAACTCAAATGGCATAATTCCTTATAAGTCACTTTAATATGATTCATATATATTAAAATGATCTTTAGTGTACAAAAGCTTTTGTATCCCCTCACTTTCATTTTGTACCATTCTTGGAATGCGGGGAAGTATTCGGGGGTTTTCCCCGGGATTTATAACCTAGAAAAAAAAAAGACATGGTCACAAGCACTATTTTCCACCCACTTTTGCTCCATCTAGTTCTGAATTTTATACATAAATATTAAAACGTCATCTTATAAAATATACACTCTTTATGCCTACAAGGGAGATGCAAAGTTGCATCAAATTCCCAGCAATATCTATTCAAAATAAAAAATAGTTAGAGTAAATCAGAAGTAAGAAGCCAAAACCAAATAACCAAAGATGGTCACAGTGCATACTCATATACACAATACTCTACACAAACACATAATAAAGTTTAAAATTCAACGTTGCAGTTGTTGGTTAATTTCACGTCATGGTTTGCAGAATGACATATTGTAAGAATTTGCTTTGGAAAAAAAATGCATAGTGAACTGCTATGCCCAAGGTTTTGGGTAAACACTACACCCATCTACAGGGAAGAAACAAGACAGATGAAGTGCTCAACCAAAACCTTGAGCATAAAAATTCCTTACAAGTTTTTTCCAAAAACAAATGCTTACGGTGTCATCAATTTCATCACATAAAATAAGCAAAACTATAACAAATGGCAATACTAAAAAAATATGCATCTGAAGACCAAAAATATGCATTTCAAGTGCATTTTCACAATATATGAAAAGTAACTATAGATATCATTGATAAAAACTTACCCACAAATAGTGCTGCTGCTCGGGCTTCATCTTGTTGTCACTTAAAGCAACTCTTCACCACCTATTGGAAAATGTTGAGACATTGTTCGATGAAATGACCTAGAAAGACTAGCTTCCAAATGTTTTTATGCCATCATTCAAGGTATTTGTGGTGGTAAAAGATATGAAGAGATTTGGAATTTTAATACACGATTTATCTCTTTGGCAACATCTGATCCAAGAGAGTAAGCACATCATTGAGTGTTTCTATTCATCGGGCTCCTTTACAGATTTTCAGTGGACACAAAGATGAGGGTTATGCATTAGACTAGAGCCCTGTGACACATGCAAGACTTATCTCTAGTGTAAAAGAGCCGCATACATCTTTGGGAACCTACATCTGGCGGAAAATGGATTGTAGACAAATTCATTTTCAAGGGCCACATAAATAGTGTCGAGGATCTGCAGTGGAGCCCAACAGAAGCCAATGCCTTTGCTTCATGTTTTGTTGATATAAGGCCAGCTATATGGGATACATTACCCCCACTCTGTCTGCTATTGTAGGGAGTTCAATTGAAACAAAAGCTTGACAGGGGATATAAGAATCGATGTGGGAACGTCTTTTACCATTATTGTAATATCATTCCAGTGCTTACTTTTAATATTCAGGCCATGGCAAGCTTGATCCCTATGAAATCATTGCAGACCAATTCAACCCATATGAACAAAATAGGATCTAAGTAAGGCCCATGTCACTTTTTAGTGGTATAAAAAATGCAATCCAGTTGAAACCATACCAAAAAAACTTTTCTTTGGTCAATTCCTATTATTTTCCAAGACAATAAAGCCTGCCAATTGTATCTTAAAAGAAGCAGCACTGGCAGTTTCAACCTAACTAAACCAGAAGAAAACAACTTGCATTTACTTAGGTTTGGCAACAGTACTTACTAAGGCAGTCTCATCCTAGTAAAACAAGAAAAACCCAACTTAAATCAAGCCTGGTTTGCCAACAAAACCCTTTAGAGAATCTTCTACCTAACTGAATAAAAGACATCTTAGTGAGATTAAATCAGGTTTGCCAAAATATTTACAAGGTTATTTTCTTCCCATTTGATTAAAAAAGGCTTAACTGAAATCAAGTGATTATGGGGAAGGAATCTATTTGATAAAGACTACATTTTGGCAAGAAAGAGACCTGTTTTGTGACAATRGCATCGAAAGTATGCATGTTGGATCAAGCAAGGGTCATTTCAGCAATACAAGGGGAGCTTTGGTAGAGTCAAACAAACTTCCAAAGTATCAGATGCCTACAATGACATGGGGTGTTGTTAAGGGAGGCAAGGACAAGTTTGCTTCTTGAATCATAATATATGATTACTTGAGAAGCTTGGGGATTGTGCCCAATGATATAGAACAATTCGAGCATCCATCAAAAGTCGATATTATAAAAGGAAGGGTGTCTGATGAATACTGTGGGAGGTCTCTCTTCATTGAACAAATGCCAGCTTGTAATGTGTATCTTCTAGGTGCAAAGAAAATAACTTCGCAGGATTGCCACTGCAACTTTACAGCTTCATGTTAGATACCTTAACAAACAGATTTTTGACACCATCACTGGTGGGTTTTTAGTGAGATGGATTTCAATATGCTTATTTTAGCTTACGGAAAGGAGGGGGATTTGGTGGCAGACGTCATCAAGCTCACAAGATTTATGGAGAAATGGTTTATAGGGGAATTCCTTTGTCCACTTGCATTTCATAGCTTGATGACTTCTGAAGTAGATTATAAGGAAACGGGATGAATATTCAACAAGTTTCAGCATGTCAGATTTCGATCTGATGTAATCAATGATACGACACTGATTAGTACATGTGAAAAGAAAGGAGATATGACTCAACACAAGTATATTTTGATGAAATGGTAAATGCTGATGTGAGGCCAACATGAAAGGTTTATAACGTATTGTTGGATCCATATGCCAATTCTGCATTAGTTGAGGGAAATAAAATCATGTTCAAACGAATGACTAGGGATGAATTGCATCCTGATTTTTGCTCATATACAAGTCTATTATCTGCATATGTCAATGCCTCTAACATGGAGGGAGCGGAGAAATGTTTAGTCAGAATGAAAAGAGATGAAATTGTGCCAAATGTTCTCACATATGGTACACTAAGTAAAGGATATGAAAAGGTGAATAATCTAGACCAATTGATGATGAAATATGAGGAAATGCAACTGTAGGACATTAAAACAAATCAGATTTCTTCCCAAACTTGATGAATTCCCATGGTAAGCATATAGATTTTGGTGGTGTTGTAATCGAGTTCAAAGAAATAGTATCTTTGGGATGCAATCCTGATGAGAAAAGCAAAATCCAGTTCTCCAAACTTCGTGAAGACTTTGAGATACAGACCATCCCTACATGTGGAAGGGTTGGAACCTACTCAAAACTCAAGCAATGTTTTAAAAAAAAGGAAGTGGGGGGAAACCATATTCTCCAAACCACAAGCTTTTTGGAGCAATTGAAGCAACCCAACTAACAGATTTTCCACCTGGATGTGTAAATACTAAAAACAACAATGTTTTAAAGATTGGAGCCACCTTAATTACCTATGCCATAACTGGTAGGAGAATCTGAAGATAAGCATCCTTCTAGAAGTTATAAACCACAAAGGAAGGAAAGGAGGGTCACATTATTCATTCTAGAGGTTAAGGGAAGTGATTAGGGAGAACGAGGTCCCATAATGAAAGAGAGAGATCCTATATAAGTGCATAAAGAAGTCATTTGAGAGACTGGACCCTTGGGTTTTGAATCCCTTTTCTATAGTTATTTGTCTAGTGTTATTGGGTTTGATGAGTAGCAACCTTTTCCATCTCTGTGATCTTCTTTCTCTCTGCATGTTTATACTGCATTTGGTATGCCTCATTAGATTGACTTTAGTGACTTTGCTAAAAGCTGGATAAGATATTTTTCATAGCCCTCCATGTAGAAAATCAGATTTTGAATAGTTTTACATTCCCTTTTGATCTTGTTTGCTACACCTTTGCCCGTAAATTCTCTCAATAATCCCTTTGCATCATGTCCATAAGTTATAAGGAAATACTGTGAGCTTTGTGCAAGTCACTTCTGTAAGCAATTGAAAGTTACTATTACACAGAGACTACTTGTAGCCTTAAGGAGTGATGCATAGTTTTGTCATAGAAGCTATGAGCTTATAAAGCCTCAAAGTCACTCTCAAGGAATGAGCTACTGCAGAACTATCAAAACTCATCTCTATGAAGAGAGAAAGCATCCACACCAGAGACTCTACTCTAAAATGCAATGTTTCCTCTAAAAGTGATCTTGGGATGCTTCTTTGTCTTAGGTCGTTGACATACCCCATCCAAAAACTCCACATTTCCAGCTAGAGGACAAACTTTCGATTTTGAGATAGTGTTAATTCTCTTATACCAGATCTGATTAATTTTACTTCAACAATTTATTTAAAACCCATATATTATTTTCCTCAATAGAATCTGAAAACTGCTGATTAAATAAATACACTGGTATATTAACTCAGAAATTAAATGCAGCAGAAATAGCCAGAGAAATCAAACACATAACCGTAGATAAATTTTCACCCGACAACAATCTTCCTTCATTTTATTAAATCTGGAAAATTTGGAAATAGACCCACAGAGAAATATGCAGCTGTGTGAGAACCTGTAACTCGGCCCCCACTGGAAATCAGACTCAGGAAATCGGCCCCCCAGAAACCTCGGCCTCCTTTCGATCCCCTGGCTGCTAGGAAACTTGGCCTCTCCTCTTTCCAACTTGGCTGTCCTGGAATTCTCACTGAGATATTTCTCTGCAATCCCTCACAATTCTCCTCAGTCACTCGAGTCTCTCACTCCATGAGAAAATCACTTCCTCAATTGTGTCTTCATCCTCTCCCTTAGGTTTACTTTATACTTTCTCCATGGGCCAAATCCCTTATCTCCAAAGTGATAGAGGGCTAGGATTAAATCCTAGCCTTCTTAGATCAATGGTGGAGATTAGATCTAATTCACTTAAATAATTAATTATTTATCCTTAGAAAAATTTAGCCCAAAGTCTACATTAATCAAATAATTTAATTTATGTACTTTTCTTAAGTTAAACTTCAGAAGGAGCTCATCCTCTCAAACAACCACCTAAAGAGGACTTCTCTTCCACATGCTAAGATACCAACCCAATGTAGAAGACCTTCCGAAGCTATAGAAATCAACACTCCCTCCTAGCAAGGAAGGGATTCTCCACCAACCCCAGCTTGTCCCTGAAGAAAACAAATTTCCCTTTCACTAGAGGCTTGGTGAGAATGTCTGCTATCTGCTCCCCTGTGGATATGTATTGCAATCTCACAACACCTCTTTGGACCTTGTCTCTAATGAAGTGGTATCTGATCTCTATATGCTTGGACCTATCATGAAACACTTGATTTTCCGAAAGCTTGATACAACTTTGCTTATCATAGTGGATCACCATAGGCCCCATCTCAAGACCAAATAACCCTATGATCATCTTGCGAAGCCAAATGGCCTCACAACTCGCCAGACTCGTTGTCGTGTACTCGACCTCTATTCAGCTAAGTACCACTGAGTGTTGCTTCCTGCTAAACCATGAGATCACTGCTGACCCCAAGTTGAAACAACATCCAGAAGTACTCTTCCTGTCCATTGCACTCCTTTCCCAGTCTGAATTTGTGTACGCCTACAACTACACTCCAACTTTGAGATATCTCAATCCAAAGTCCATTGTACCACGAAGATACCTCAACACATGCTTTACTGCCACCCAATGAACCCTCCTCGACTCCACCATGAACTAGCTGAGTGTATTCATTGCAAAGTAAATATCCAACCTGGTGTTGACCAGATACATCAAGGACCCGACCAACTACCTATACAAAGTGAGATCCACCAACTCATCCTCGGAAGCATTAAGCATCCTCAAGTTAATGATCATAGGTGTAGACATTGGCCTGCAATCCTCCATTCTGAATTTCTCCAAGATCTCAACTACATACTTGCCCTGCCCAAGGAAAATCTCTATTGGTTGTTGCCACACCTCCAGTCCCAAAAAGTAGTGCATCAATCCAATATCCTTCATCTTGAACTCCATAGCAAGATCCTCCTTGCACATCCTTATGAGCTTCTTCAATTCTGTCAAAAAGAGATCATCAACATACAACACTAAAATGAGTGGATCATCTCCAACAAGTGCGTAATAAAAGTTGGGATCTGCCTCACTTTTAGTGAAGCCTAAACCAAGTAGGTACCCATCAATCCTTGAGTACCATGCGCAAGGTTCCTGCTTAAGTCCGTACAAGGCCTTCTTCAATCTGCATACATGGGACTCCCTCCTATGCACCTCAAATCCCTGAGGCTACTCAATATATACTTCTTCCTCAACCACCCCATTGAGGAAGGAAGTCTTCACATCCATCTAATGAATCCTCCACCCCATCTCTCAGGTAATAGAGATATAACTGCTCTAATAGATGCATATCTGGCGACAGGTGCAAAGGTCTCCTCATAGTCCACTCCCTCCTTTTGGGAGAACCCTCTCGCCATGAACTTTGCTTTGTACTTCTTAATGTTGCCATTTGCAGCATGCTTGATCTTAAAGATTCATCAAGAAGTGACCATTGACTTTCCCTCAAGCCTCGATACTATCTCCCACACATCGTTCCTCATGATGGAACTATACTCTTCCATCATGGCGTCCCTCCAAACCTGTTGGTCTAATGCCTCCTCAAAGGTAGAAGGCTCGGACTCACTGATGTTGCTCATTAAGGCCATATGGTTGGAAAATCTAGCAGGTGGTCTACTCTCCTTGAAGGTCCTGCTAGGAGCCTCCACATGCTCCTCTGCATCCCTCAAGGCCTGCTCAACCCATCTCAGCCTCCTCCTGGTAGAGCTCGAAGGAACCTCTTGCTTCTCCTCCTGATCAGAAGGTTGTGTCCCTGTCGCTGGTGTTGTTGGTCCCTGCTCAACCTTTGGAGCCTCTCACTCCCGATCCTCTACCACCACTGGCTCTATGTCATGTGACCTCCTAAAGGTCCTACCCTCCTCAAATCTGACATCCCTATTGACTACTATCTTCCTCTGCCCTGGAATGTAGACCCTATAGGCCTTTGAAGTCTCATTGTATCCAACAAAAATGCCCTTCTCTGATGAGGGCTCCAGTTTAGTCCTCTTCTTTGAAGAAATGTGGACATACATCGGATTATCGAAGATACACAGATGACTCACCTCCGGTTTCACTACTGTGAATGCTTCCTCTAGAGTCATGTCCTCCACTGCCCTATGAGGACTCATGTTCTCTAAGTATATAGCCACATTGCATGCCTCCACCCATAAGAACATAGGCAGATCCTGATCATGGATCATGGCTTTGGCTGCTCCGACTATAGTCATATTCTTGCTCTCTACCACTCCATTCTGCTTCAAATTGTAGGGCATTGTCATCTCTTTCTTGATTCCTACTACCCTGCAGAAATCCTTGAACTCGTTGGAGGTATACTCGCCTCCATTGTCTAATCTTAGGACCTTGATTTTCTTCCTAGTCTGGTTCTCCACAAGAGCTTTGAACTCTTGAAACCAACTGAAGACCTCATCTATGGCCTCAAGAAGTAAATCCATGTCCTCCTGGAATAGTCATCTATAAATGTCGCAAAATCACTACACCCCGAGATAGACTCCACTGACATAGGACCAACCATGTCGGAATAATCCAAATCCATCTCACTATAAGGAAATGTTGCCTTGACCTGCTTGCCAAGTGCACATCCTTCTTACTCCACACTAAACTTCGGAAAACTAGTGACCATCTCACGCAACAGTGGTAGAGCCTTGTAGTGTAGATGTCCCATCCTCTCGTGCCAAAGTTCACTCTGGTTGTCACTGTTATGTACGAGGGCTTTCACTGGTTGTCCTCTCAACATATACAAGTTACTCTCTATGTTGCCTATAACTCGCCTCACGCTAGGATCAACCCCTTTTGGCCTGAAAGCTACCTCACCTCCTTTGAAACCGACCTCAAGTCCCCTGTCCTCCATGGTCGAAACAAAGAGTATATTCTTCTCCAACCCAGGTACATACATAACTTCCTTCACCTCCGTAAGACTTCCAGAGTCTAGCTAGAACTGTATGCTACCAATGCCCTCTACTGCATACCTGGTGTTGTCACCAAGCTCTACATGAAGATCACGACACTCCTTGGTCATACTAGTGAAGTTGTCACGAGACCTCGTCATGTGACGAGATGCTTCACTGTCCACAAACCACACCCCACTTGTAACGGTGCCAAAAAGACAAGATACTAGGGAAAATTCCTTCTCGAATTTTACAACTA
This sequence comes from Picea sitchensis, assembly GCA_010110895.2. Classification (NCBI taxonomy): domain Eukaryota; kingdom Viridiplantae; phylum Streptophyta; class Pinopsida; order Pinales; family Pinaceae; genus Picea; species Picea sitchensis. The sequence goes on along the minus strand of SNQJ01S0122409.1, from coordinate 22,072 downwards.
ACTCATCCATCTGTGTTGATGCAGTTGTTGTTGTCTTCCCTTCGCCTTTCTTATTGTTTGGACACTATCTGACCTAATGATCGAACTTATGACATGCAAAGCACTTAACTTTGCTCATGTCAATCTTCATTTGTGAAGATGCTCCTCCACTCTGCTTTTTCTTGGCTTTACCCTTGCCCTTCTTTGCTTGCCCAGCTAAAGCAAGATTCTCCTCATCTCCACCTTTGCGTTGCCCACCAGTTATAGATTCCTCCCAAATCTCCTTTTAGGTGAAATCATCCCACAATATGGCCCAATTGGGAAGCTTGTCTCTAGCAAGGATACCAATCACAAATGTAGCCCACTGCTTGGTACTACCCATCAGTGCTACTTTTACAAGTTCCATCTCATCCACGACTTCCCCAACAGTTGACAGTTCATCACGAACCTGGTAAATCCTTGTTAAGTATGAGGCTATAGTTTCATATCCGTTCATCTTAATATTGCTTAGATTTTCCCTTAACACCACCTTTCTGTTCTGGTTGTCACTTTGGTACAACTTGATTAATGTTGTAATGTCTCCCACCTCTTGATGAAGAGGGTTTGAGAGGACTTAGTGGACTAGGCATCCCCACTAGGCCATAGTCTCACACTGAGGGGAAAAGTCAACCAAACTAAGGTTATATTCTTAAGTTGACTTAATAAAAAGAGAAAAAGGAGTAAAAAGATAACTCAATGAAGAAATAGAAGCGTTGGAGGTTGAGTTAGGGTTAACTCTAGGAGTTAACTTAACTCAACAGGGAAATAGAAGAAAAGTATAAAGAGAAGGCTAGGGCGTACCTCCTATTCATTCTGGATTTTGGTATTTTGCTTGTTGATGCTCTTGAGCATACAGTTTTGAGGGTTTTGATATTACAAACCCTAGTGAGCAGCTCAGTGGTGAAAGATTCCACTCACCTAGCTCCAAGCTTGGTCTGGGGATGAAATACTCCACCCACGCCATTCTACAGCTATCATCTATCCAAGAGGACTAGCAGGGCCGTATCATTTGGATCAGCAAGGCCGTACCAACTAGGGTTTTCTTGCAGGGGTGCACCCATTGTTGAGGAAGAGTTCGATCCAGCCAAAGGAAGAAGCTTGAGAGTTTTCCAGCACTAGGGTTTTGCTTGCAAGACCTTGCTCATCAGTTTGAGGGCTTCTAGGAGGAGTTATCACGTCCCTATCATTTATTGTAGGTTGGGACGATTTCAGGAGTGACGATACGACTTGGTGATTCAGTATTTCTCAGATCTAGAAGACCATAGGCTAGATCTGACCTTGAAACTTCTCTCAAGTGCTTGTGGTTGCCCGATCTATCATCCGGGAGAGTTTCAGACGATTCAGACCTTGTATTCAGCTGGGCCGTACTATTGGCCATATTCAGGGTTTCAGGAATGTCGTACCATCCTAGGGTTTCTGCAGTTTGAGGAGGGAGCTTCAGTGTTTGAGCTTCATACTTCAGGAGGAGGCTTCCCTTGCCTTGATCTATCATTAGGGAGAATTGGGCAGCATCAGGAGGTCTATATCTTCAGGAGGGTCGAACCCTTGGTGTCCTTGTCTTCAGCAGGCCGTACCAGCAATCATCAGGGTCGTACCAGTTGCTTGAGGGGAGGCCGAAACCCTGGTCTTGCAGTGAGCATTCATCTTCTATTGGTAGCCTTTGGGAGGCTTGATTGGTATCTCCGGGAGCATTTTGTATACATCTCCATTATTGTCTTGATGCCATCTACTTCAGATCTGTTTCTCTATTGTATCAAGTGCTTGCTTTCTTATAATAAAGTTCAGCTATTTGCTTGTGGTTTCTATCTTGTGTAATGTTGATGATCTTCATATGATTACAATGATTCTTGTATAAATATGTGGCTGAATAACTGAATAAACCCTAAGGCCAAAATATTCATGGCCAACCTACATACACAACAAATAATAATCAAATCAGTGGTTAGTTAGTGATTCCAAGCAAAAGAAAAATTGGCTTGGGATCATTACAGTGGTATCAGAGCTTTGATCCTCCACACCTGTGAGGATTAGTGCATGCAGAGGTACAGTGGTATCTTTATGGGCAGAAGGAAGAAGCCAACCAGTGAAACAGAGGCCGAAATGGAGGGTTCAGGAGATGATCGTGAACCACAAGGCTTGGCTTTCTTGGCAGCCAAATTTAACAAATTCCAGCAAACCTTGAACCTCACAGAAGGCAACTTGGTCCACCATTTATAGGAAAACTAGGAGACAAATCGAAGGGGGTAGGCCGAAATCACTGAGACCTTGAAAAAGGTAGATGGGAACCTGAGGAAGATTGATGAGAACCAGACCCGGATAACCGAGCTATTGATGTAGATGACTCATCAAGGGAAAGACCCTGAAACGTATGGAAACAAAGTGGCTAGTGGATCTAGTGGATTTGGTGGATCCCATGATGAAAATAGATATAATCCGGAAAAAACTACCAGATCCGAGGGAATCCATGGAGGAGGCGCGTCATATGGACAAATGGGTAGCAGGGCTAACCCTAGACCATACTTGCCCACATTCACAGATGAACAGGTACAACAAGAACAGGTGGATGACTTTGTTGAGCAGATGGCACAATGTACTAAGGAGTACTATGGCTTGGACATGTTGATTCAAAGGCAGATGTCCTTGGATCAATACTGCCAACTCAAGTTCAGAAACAAGCCTAGGTCGAACCATAGGAGCAACTATGAGTTTGAACAAAGAGCAGGGAAGATGGAAATCCCATATTTTGATGGCATGGCCAAGATGACAGCACAGGCATGGGTGCAAAAACTGGATACATATCCGCAGCTTAATCCCATGAGGGAGATGGAAGCCATCAAGTTTGCCAGTATGTACTTGGATGGCAAGGCTCATGATTGGTGGTATCATGGACTCACCACCCTAGGCCACAATCAGATAGTGTCCTACACTGAATTCACCGAGAGGCTCATTGATAGATTTGATCAAGGAGATCCTGAGCTACACTTCCGGG
>SNQJ01S0122407.1:29025-42147 GCA_010110895.2 Picea sitchensis | reverse complement strand
CAACACTTAGGCTCCCCTGGCCTAACAAAACTCATAAGCCTACAACTTATTCAAAACTTGGCTCACCAGCGTATAGAACATATTTACAATTCTTTTTCATATAACATGATCTGTAACGGGGCTCGGCCTTGGGGACACTACACTTGACAAAGGAAAATCCAATGTTGCCCCTTCCTCACCCTCCAATGGCTCTGACAAATCCATGTCTTCCTGGATGCATTTGAGGGACGATTGTTCCCACATGATTAGTGAAATTAGGCCTAAGGGCTCGATGCAGCCAAAGGAAAATTCAGGAAAATCAAAGGGTGGCAACATCAATCAAGGAAATATTGCATCGCAGAGTGGGAAATATGGCTTTTGAGTTTTTATTTTTATTTATTGTTGATGAGAATTGACTTAAGGAAAATTTGGACATCATGTTTTATTTTTGGTTACATGAGTAATATTTTTTGAAAATCATTTCAAATATCATGAGCTAAATTGTCAAATGTGAATATGTGGATGGGAGACACAAGGATGCGTGTTTTGCTTAAACTAAGTAGTTATGTTATGATTGTTATGAGCTAAAGGGAGTCACAAGGGGTCCCACCTACTAGTTATTATTTATTTACGACCCTTATTATGATTATTACTTTTCCCCCTAACTAAAGTTGGTTGAGTCTTTTAATTAACTTAACTAATGAGTTGGTTCAACTACTTCAACCAATTCTAATTTGTTTGAAAGAAAAAGTAAAGGGAGGAACAAGATGAGGATAGAAGAAGAAGCATACTAAGGTTTGCTCTTGAGTTTATGTTGAGATAGTTCAGTTTTCATTCATTCATTTATTCATCACAAGACTAATTCTCTTTTATGATAACAGGGTCTTATTGTAGACACCAATATTCAGGGATGAATTACATCATTCAGACACTTATTTTTCAGAGGTGTTGATCTATCTTTGATAGTCTGTGTAGGCTTGTCTATTTGTGAATTAGTTTTCATGACTGAAAAAAACTATTGTGCAAAGTCAAGTGGGAAGTAATCAGTGGCAAGTTGATCCAAATTTTAGAGTTCAGTTTTGGTTTTCTATCAGAGGTCATTTTGTATGTTCCATCGAGGATGTCTAAGTTTGACTTTGGTCCAAATTTGTTGCATGATATTTTGTAAAGAAAATGACTCTTTGGTGAATTTCAATGAAATAAAGGATTGCTTTATGTCTCATCTGTCTTGATTATCATCTTGGTGACTTTACTTCTATCTTTACACTTATTTCAGCAACTAATATGTTAAGAAAATTATATAAAAAGTAAATTTCCAGCAAGCTTTTTAATTGATAAAAGACTAGCCTAAGCACTTGTAATTAATACTTGTGAGTTAGGATGTTAAGACTAGCCTAAGTACTCGTAATTAATACTTGTGAGTTAGGATGTTATTTTTGTTGGCTATAAACATAGGGTGATATTCCCATCTACTTTGGTTTAGCCAAGCAGAGTCTGAAAATTCTTGAGTAAGATCACTTCATATCTTTTCCTCAACATTTATTTGGAGACCATACTGGGGAGATCTTTGATATCTCTCTGGTTAATTTTTATACTCGATTTTAATCAATACATCTTTCTTTTATGAAATTGATTCTTTGACTATTTTATTCTTAATGACTATTCATGTTGCAAGGTAGCCCAATATTGAGCCCGGCCTTCAAGATCAGACCAAAATTTCTTTGATTCTGTTTAATACCATCTTATACATTGCCAATACTCGTGCTGAGATTAACCATTCTTGGGAAGCAATTGAACGAGATATTAGTGCTCAAGAATGATTGGAAGCGAGATGTAGATAGCCTAGAAATCAACAATGACCCTTTTGTTTCTTCAAGTTTTGGCCTTTCTTTCATGTCCTTAGATTCTCATGCCTCTAGAAGAAGAAGAGGCTTGTCACCTGAAATCAATCCTATTGCTGAAATAGGAAGAAGAAACATTGTGTTATTTGCCTAATAAAGTACTCTAAGGATAACTTTATCTGATTCATTTGGTTCATCTTTCTTTCCCTCATCTATCATCCATAGGATGGCATCTAGTGGTGGATTTGGTGGCACTGGAAATGCGCCATGTTCTCAATCTTCATCATCATCAGTGATTGGTAGCTTGTATAGCCACCACATCCCTGTACAATATACCATGAACCCCACCAAATTCATTAAAAAATATGGTCTTTTTTCAGTTCGAAGAAGACGCCACAACTACCACGTGGCATGTGTCCTCTCCTCTTAACCTAGCACTTGCTACTTGTTCACTTCCGAAGTTTAAAGAGCACCTCCCTAAGTTTTCAGGTAATAACACTGTCAATACAAAAAAACACCTGGTGGCATTTTCTAATGCTTTTCATAACATAGGGGCCAACGACAATGACACTTGCATGCGCTTGTTCGTCAATTCCTTGGAAGGAAAGGCTGCGGACGATTTCTTTGACCTTTCTCCTAAGATTCTGTCTACTTGGGAGGAGTTAATCTATTGGTTCTGATCCACTTATGGGCAATCCAAAAGCAGCTCTGAGAAGTTAAGGGAAAACAATAACGTCACCTATAAGGATGGTGAAACCATCAAGTATTTTAACTTGCGTTTCACCAAGTTATACAATCAAATCCCCGAACTTATCCGCCCTTAGAACCAGGACGCTTGCATGAATTACTACAATGCATTCCCTTCTCCCTAACTTCATAGACTTGAGGAAAAATCCATTGATAATATCGGTTCCACTCTGCATACCTGTTCAGAGTATGAAGAACAACTTGAAAGAACTGGTCTTCCCCATGGAGAATCAGTTAGACAGACATACATGTCCTCTTACAACTAGTAAAAGATATGAACAACTGTATGACAACGTTTGAGCGGAAGGGTACTGTTTCCCCTCTCACCCCTGGAGCTTCATCCTCTTCTGCACCCCCCTTTAGAAATCCGGTTGAAAACAATTTTTAGCCTAAAGCTATCCTGCCTTGGAGTTGGTGTAACTTTTGCGAGGAACACCACGAGGAAACCACATGTGAGGTAAATAAGAGTGCCAGAGATAAGATATTTGGTAAAAGACCAGAAGCTACTATCTCTGTCCTAGATTTTGTAGAGCCAGAGGATGTCATGGTCATCAACACTAGGAATAAAGCCTATACTCCCAAGGGAAAAATTGATCCTCCCCGCAGTTCTTCTGGTCGAAGCTCATCCTCAACCGTTGCTACTCTCCAGGTTCCTAAGGTTCCTGAGAGTCAAGGGATCACTTCTCCTCTTCCCTCTTCCAAATACAATATCTTGAATCAGTTGGCCAACATCAAAGCAGATGCAACCCTTCTAGACATGGTTGTCGTCCCTGAACAATAGATGCATCTGAAACAATTCATGGAAGGAAAAGATTCCGTTGTAGCCAATATTTCCTAAGAAGTAGAAGACGACGATTATTCTGTAAATAAAGTAGGTGTACATAACTTTAGATACCCCGTAAAAAATCCCCCTTTTTATATTTCTGTAAAGATTATGGATAAGATTTCCCATTGTTGCCTCATTGATGGTGGTTCGGGCCCAAGTGTGATGTCGAAGATTATTATGGAAGAGATAGGCTTGTATTGTACCAATGAAAACGCCAGAATCATGCTCTCCTATAATAGTCTACAACAAACAACCATTGGCGATATTAAAGATGTGACCTTGGTTTTATGCGCTCATCCTGAGAAAAGGACAACCCTCAACATTTAGGTCATTGATATGCCTGTAATAAATTACTCAATTATCTTGGGAAGAGATTGGAAAGCCTTAATAGGTGGATACCTCTCACTCGACGGGACACATTTATCCATTCCTCGGAATGGCAAGAACATTATAGTCCTTAGAGAGGGAAGAATTTCACCCTACATAGAGAGTGTTCCACAATCTAGCGTAAAATATATCAAAGAGGACCTATGAGTGTACTCCATCTTTGTCAAGGAGGATAATGTTCCTTTGGAAATAATCGATTTAGAAGATGAAATGTGGAATATGCACTTTGATGGTTCAAGCTCTAATGAAGGAAATGGGGCTGGCATTATCTTGGTTTCCCCTACAGGAAGAATTCATAATCTGTCTTACAGGTTAGAGTTTGTTGGTACAAACAATGCCACTAAGTTCGAAGCTTTATTATTAGGCATTGAAAACTCCCTTAATCTTGGTTGTGGTCACCTTTCAGTTTTCAAGGATTTTGAGCTCGTTGTGAACTTGATACGAAAAATATGCTCTCCTAGCAACAAACTGATGGAACGATACTCCCAAACTGTTTTGGCGCTTATCTCAAACCTTTTATCCTTCAACATCACTCATGTTAAGAGGGAGTTAAATTCAATGGCTGGTCAGTTAGCTATCTTTACAACTTCTCCTAATCAACAACTTTTACCTCATAGGTCTGATTGTTCCTTTCAATCTCTATATCACCCATATATCCCTGACAATGTCGAATCTTGGCAGGCCCTCCCTAACAATGAGAGAAATTGTGCTTTCATTCAAGATGAACCTTTTAAGCCTGAGGAGATTATATCCATAGAGAACAACAAAATTCCTTAGGGCTTGAAGCCTCTTGAGAATTTGTTATTGTAGGCAATAAAGAAAAACAGAAAGAAGAGGAGTTACGAAAGAAGATGGTTGAAACCATCCCCCTGAACATTAGTATACCTGAATCTTCAAGGAATGTTAAAATAAAAGTCCAATGTTCTGATAAAGAAGATATGAGGTCCACCGGGCTAATCGGTGAATCCCAAAAGGTTTTTGATTGGTCTTATGAGGATCTTCGTGGTTTTGATCCTGGTCTTGTCCAACATACTATGAAACCAACTAGGCAAAAAAAATAACTTGTTAACTCCACATTGGAAGCAACCTTTCAAAAGGAGTTGGGAAATTTCTTAAGGTCTAGGATTAGTTTTTTAGTCCACCCTGAGCGGGTTCCAAATTGGGTACCTGCTTCGAATACCATAGATCATATTAGAACCTGCATTTGTCTTCACACCTTCAGTCAGGATATTATGAGAAATCCTTCTCCCCCCCTCAATACAAGAATGATTCTGCAACAGGTTGTAGAGTTACAGTTGAATCCCTTACTTGACGAAATTATGGGTTACAATAAAATCAAGATAAAAGGGGCAAATGTTCACAAAACAACTCTTATCACTTATTGGGGTACCATGTCTTACCAATGCCGAATTTCTAGCTTACTTGATACAGGTATCGCTTTTAAAATACCTATGCACACGACCCTCGATGAATTGGTCAGTCTCCATCTCTATCTTGATGATGTAATTGTGTGCGTAAAGGGGCTAATAATTACATCAGAATTCCAAGTGTTGGGTCCTTTCCAAATTGCTTTTGTCTTGGACACTAACTCTTACATTTTGAAGGATTTACAGAAGCAATTGTTTTCCTACAACAGTAACAGTCCTCGCTTGAAATATTGCGAGGGACCAGCNATTGGATTTTCTCTATATTAGTATCTTAGCTCTGCTTTCATTTTTTGCGCTATTTTCCCTTCTGCTTCACAGTATTTTGATTTCTTCTTTCTGTTTCAAAAATTTTCTTGCCGCTTCTTCATTTCTGTCTTTAATTGCTGCTAGTTTAATTTCGACATTTTACTTCTATCATGATTTTACTTCCTACCATCTTTTAGTTGTTTGGTCAAATAGGACGTTGTATCGACTCTGCCACAATGACACTCCTACAAAGCATTGTTAGTCAATAACAATAAATCTTACAGAATTGTTATGATGTCCCCTTTGAAGGACCCTTGAAATTGTTATATATTTCCTCTGTTGTCTTGTAAAGAACTGGTTATCTCCCTCTTCTTCTTGCCATTTCTTCATCCATTGAGATTTTAAGAGATGTTCTATTTTTTTTTTTTTATTTCTCCTCAAAGTTGAGATCAGATTCCGGTCGAGTGATTATGCATACAGTGGTTAAAAACCCCTCATACTTAACATTTTTCATGAATTATTCCCAAATTCCTGGTCATCTTTCCATTAAATCCGGTCACTTCCCCCTGTTGCATAATATTCCTGATTATATCTTCTTGACTTGCTGTTTTTGGTCCGCGAAACCATGAGTTTCAAGTTCCAAATCTGTTGAAAACAAATTTCCTTGTGGATTCGCTAGTTTTTTGATGATTAAAATCACAACGGAGTTTCGCTCGCAAAGTGTTGCTAAAGCCTATTATTATTAAAGCTAAATAATACTAGTAGGTGGGACCCCCTTGTAGATTGGAGATCAGGTTTGGTGCTTATTTGATGTCGTGCTACTATTCGACACTGCTTACATGGTGAAATAATTTTGTTTTATTGGCAATGGATAAGGCATGTTCTGTGGTTTTTTTCGCTGCTCTAGGTTCAAGTTTTATTTCACAATGACCTATGTTATCCTTTCTATCACTGCAATCTATTATTGGATCTATTACTAAGAGACATGCACAATAAACATGTTAGCAATGACATACACAAGCGATTGGAAAAAATAAAAGGCAATATAAAAGCAAAAGGAAGAAACTAAAACATGCTATATACTATGCTGCATGCATCGATTTTTAAATGAGTCATTGCTATCCTAGCTATTAAATTAGTAGCTATGCAATTTTTTTTGAGTTATATAATTGATATATGTTATGGCATGAGTTGATGTGGATCGCGCTATTGGGATGATTCAATACATGGTTTATTAGATTATATAGTTGATATGTAATATGGTCAAGTTGGAAATGGGAGATATGATGTGGATGGCGCATTTGACAAGTAATAGATGCAGATTCCAATGCATGGTTTAAATTAATGGTGATAATGAAAATCTTGTTGGCATGTACTGATGAGTTAATGAATTGTGGGTGGAGGCGACATGCATTTACTGCACATCACCCTTACTCCTTCCATTGGCCGCCACCCTAGTCGGTCTATTGTTCAACCTTGTTGTTGTGGTTATGCTCTGATTTCTTAGCAGAGAGGAACCGCTCGACTAGCTTGCGTTTTAAGGTGTTTGATTACAGGTATGTTTTTTTTTTGGCCATTCATGATTCTGCTCTGGTTATTAAATGATTGTTGGCTCGGGTGTATTGGTTTGTGCTTTCCTTAAGTATTGCAACTGTGTAAAATTGTGATTTTGGAATGAAGCGTTGATGGTTCTTTCTGCAATAATCTTGAATTCATAGTGTTATTGGTCATCCTGGGTGTTAGCATCCATAAGGGAACTCTGTTATCCTTGCTGGTTTAGTTGGAGGTTTTTTGTTGGTATTGTGTGGCTGGTTGTCCTCATGCATTCATATCGCTATGTCCAGTATTTGGTTTTTATGGGTTTTAATGGTTGGAATCACTATGTGTCACTGCATCTTGTTCACTTGAGCATTGGTTTGTTTCCACCACTAAAGGTTACGCAGTGGGTTATTTTGTTCTTTCTCGGCCCTGTCTTCACTTCAGCGTTGTGGTTGTTGACTGGAGAGCCACGAGGGTTATACCCTGCATGTGTTAAGTATCATTACTGGACGCGTTGGAGCCTCGCTCCTCTGTTATAGCCCTCCTGTCACGTGATTTGTTACCTGTCCACGAATAAGTCTTGGTTCTCTCTATGTATGCACCGTTGATATAAGAAGTTTTCACCATTGGAAGGAGTCGACTCTAGCTTTCCCTCTGTTGGTCACAGAAAAAACCATTAACTCTACAGGTCTGAGGGTTTATATAGAAGACCGGGATGGCCTGTCGGGTTTACTACTTGATTATTGTTGGATGGTTGTGTATTGTTGAAAAACATTTGGTACAGACTCGCCCAGTTGGTCATATGACGATCGTGTTGGTTTGATATCTAGTCACTGCTTGTGTTATTACAATGGATAACCCTGCATTATTAATTGGGCAGTCCAAATACACAACCAATTTCCTTGTGTTTGATAATCCAATATTGTTTTAATTGAGAAGGTCAGAGCCTCGCTTCGTGTTGATGTGTGGGTATGTGTGGTTTCCACATCACGTTGGGTCGGTTATTGATTTTTACGACAGTCCAAGTATATTCTCAACATTGAGTTGGTTGATTGGTTGATACAAAGTCACTGTTTTTTTTCACTAAATATTATTTGGATGTTTAGCTTGGCATTGGTTACAATTGCTTAATGATGCTCGCGCATACTGCATTTGCGTGTGTGGTGTTTCTACACAATGAATAAATGGTCATTGTAACTATGAGTTCTTTTGGGGACAAATGGTTATTGCAACCAGGATGATTGTATAAAATCCATCCACTGTATGCATTATGATTATTTGATAGCATGAGCCCGAGTTTTACACAACATGGTTGGTTGCAATTTGATTAACTTGAAGCAATACTGTATACACCAATGTTTTATGTGGTTAAATCCATTTAGGGAAACATCCATGGCCCCAACCAACATGACCACTTGGAGCAATTTATTGATGCAAAAGAAAATTTTTACAAGAGAGTTTTTCAGAACCGATCATTAGAAAATGACCCTCCATGCTCTTTAAATAGAGATCACGGACCAATCGGGTGATAAGCCACATATAGATGTATTTGTTAATGTCGAGGAGAATATGATTTGTCGGATCACTCTACGTCAAGAACATATCGTGATCATCGGATTACAAATGCATACTAATGCATTCTAAGGAAACAAACTAAGAAACAAACTTTAACCTAACGACACATTAGACCAAGGTGATTTTAACTAACTCTTAAGTGTCTAAATATCCTAACATCCCCTCTTAAGAACAACTTGGAATATGATTGAAGGATTTACAAAGGTGACACAATAGGAGAAGGAAGGAGGCGTTAGAGCCTATTCCCCCTTAATGAAAACTTCTTGAACTCCTAACATAGATCGAAGTTTGGAAAACTTCACTTCTATAAGATACTTTGTGAAAATGTCTGCAACTTGATCTTCTATAGGGAAAAAGAGCACTTCAATAACTCAATCATGAATGAATTTCCTAATGAATTGAATGAGTATCTCAATGTGCTTGTTGCGCTAATGTTGAACTGGGTCTTTGGTGAGCTTGATGGAACTCTAATTGTTGCACCAGAGGGTGGTCACATATTACTGCTAGAATCCAAACTCTGAAAGGATCTATCGAAGCCACAAGGATTCTTGACTTGCATTAATTGTTGCTTGGTACTTTTCTTCTACTGAAGAAAGAGCAATAACATGTTGTTTCTTACAGGCCCAAGTGACAGGTCCAGAACCAAGGATGAAAACATAGCATGTAGTAGGATTTTGATCATCAGGGTCGTTGACCCAATATGAATCAGTGAAACCAACTAACAAAGGAGTCCCCCTAAATTGTAATGTATCCAAAACTGAATTGTACCTGGATATACCGAAGTATCCTTTTAGTTTCTTTCCAATGGATTTCATGGGGTGTTTGCATATACCGTGCAACAAGAGTAAGACAGGAAATATCAGGATGGGTATGAATCAAATATAAGAGGCTACCAACTAATTGATGGTACAAAATGGCATCAACTTTGGGAGAAATACAAGTGGTAACAAGTTTGACTCTAGACTTGAAGGGAGAAGGGGATGGTTTAGAATTATCAATGCAAAAGTGGTGAAGAACGTCGGAATCATACTTAGATTGGGAAATAAAAATTCCTTCCTTGGTTTGCAGTACTTGGAGGCCAAGAAAATGATGCAAATTTCCTAAGTCTGTCATTTCAAATTTCTTTTTAATGTTGGATTTCACATGGGTTAAAATTTTATGGTCACTACTAGTGAGGATAAGGTCATCAACATAAAGAACATGGATTATGAGATGGATTCCTACTTTCTTGTTATAGACATTAGGATCAGAATGACATCTAGAAAATATGGTATCAAGAAAAAAATTATCCATTTTGGCACTCCAAGCTCGACGAGCTTGCTTAAGACCATAAATAGATTTATTAAGGTGACAAACAAGGTTGGAGTCATTATGGACATAGCCATGAGGTTGTTCCATGCATATTTATTCTTTCAAATCCCTATGAAATAAGGTGAATTTAACATCCATCTGATGGACCTCCCATTTATGTGAGGCCACAAGGGCTAGAAAACAGTGGATGGAATTCATTTTGGATATGGGGGAAAATGTTTCACTATAGTCAATGCCTTCAACTTAAAAGAACCGTTTGGAAACTAATTGGGCCTTGTGTCTTTCAACACTTCCATATGATGCATACTTTGTTCTATACACACATTTACATATGAAATTTTTTCTTCCTTTTGAAAGAGGTACAAGATCCCAAGTACGTTTACCATTAAACAATGATACCCTTCATTAATTGTTGTGTCCCAATATGGATGACCTGAAGCTTCTGTGAACTTTTCTCGATCGTGAGTCTCTAAAACTTGATCCAAAAGAGAAGAGGCTTGCTGGAGTTGTGAATGAGTTTGACGTTGATACAAAGTATCACCGACAAGATCAATAGTTGTTTCTCGTGTTGAACAAACCCATCTCAAAGGTGGCAGTATTGGTGCAGTTCATGTTCAATGGACTCATTTGGAGGAAGGTGATTTGGTGAAGGTGGATTTTCATCCTCATTGTTATCATCTGAACAATAAGAAACCATAATAGGAATAGAAGATGGCACAAACGCTAAATTAATCTTGGAGGCTAAGATATTTTCATCAAATTTAACATATCTTCTAATAGTAATTTCATTAGAATGAGGTTGAAGAATTATGTAAGCTTTGCCATCTTCAAAATAACAAAAAAAATACACTTCTCACTTTTAGGTTGTAAAGCTTTCCTTTTTTCATCAGGAATGTGATCCCATGCTACACTACCAAATAAACATAAGAGGCTTGCATTTGGATTAATGTTATTCCAAGATTCTTCTGGTGTTATATTTTTTAGATACTTTGTGGGAGTGTGATTTACTATGTAATTGGCACAGTTGATGGCTTTTGCCCAATAATTAAGACTTAATCCCTTAGATTGGATCATGCAATCATCCATTTCTTTTAATGTGTGATTCTTTCTCTCATCAACACCCTTTTGTTGTGGTGTTTATGAAACAATGTGTTGCATTTTAATGCCTTGTGTAGTGTAGTAACTTGTAAATTTATTGTTCACATATTCTCCTCCATTATATGTTCTTATCCACTGAAGTTGATGGCCAATTTGTTTTTCTACAAGGGCCTTGTAGGTCAAAAACTTGTCAAAAAATTCACTCTTAAGTTTTAAGAAGTAAACCTAAGTGTGTATGGAGAAGTCATCAATGAACTTTAAGAAATAATTGCACCCATAGAAAGAAGGAGAAGAAAGTGGACCACTCAAATCACTGTTAACAAGTTGCAAAGGGGTAGAGGTGTACCAAAAGGCAAATTTGTCAAAACTATCTTGATGATGTTTTCTAAGAACACAACTAGCAAAAAAACCATCTTTGCAAGAAAAAAGAGGAAGACCAGTCACCATCTATTGATTACATAGTTGTTGTAATGAGTAATAGTTTAGATGACCAAACCTCTCATGCCAAAGTTTGTTTAAGTTGTCATTATGAGCAACACAAATTGATTGAAACTATGATGACCCAAAGTTGTAAAACTTGTACAACATGGTAATATCATCAACAATTCCCGTTGTGAGGACATGCTTAGGATGTTTTAAATCCTTGATTACAACTTGGTGAGGTGAAAACTCTACGGTTTTGCCTTCACCTGAATGCATGATTTGAGACATTGATAAAAGGTTGCAGGGAATATTTATAACACATAATACATTGTTGAAATGACCATTATCTACCTAAACTATTCTAGATCCTACAATACTAGGAGATCTATCATCACCAACAAATATTTTCTTGGTGCTACATTCATTAAGAGCAGAAAATATGGTGTTATCCTTAGCCATATGATAATATTCCCCATAATCAATAAGCCACTCATCAAAAGAAGAAGTATAATTTGCATTGAAGGAGAAACTAGAAGAATATTTATAAGAAGAAGAATCAATATTGATGTTATGCTTCTTCATCACTGCTTCTAAATCTTCCATCTTCTTAAAACATTTGGACTCCACATGACCATGTTTCCCACAAAAGTTGCAATGTCTATCAATCTTCTTACTTTTAGATTTTTCTCGTTTGTCACCATTAGGAGTGGAAGTTGTTTGAGAGGGTTTGGAACCCTTGTTTTTGTAGCATCCCCAACTCCCTACTGGATAATGCCACATCCAAATTCTGAATTATGATATCATTAATTTTACTGTTATGTTCTGCATATGAACCGAGTTAAGTGGAATAACAATAATGATTTATAAACATAATTATCACAGAGATTCCATAACAAAAAACCCATAACAATACACACAGTAAATAAAATCATCTCATGAAAGACACTTATCTCATGAAATAAAAACCAACTGTGTGCAAACCTTCCACATTCCTCCCAGTCATAGACCACACTACTCATAATCTCAGCAGTGGGTCACCCCTGAGTTGGGGATAAACTCTACCAGGGAAAAGGGAGTCCTAATCCAGTCTAAGGTCTAATAAGTTGCAAAATCGCTCAATCCAAGTGCCCAACTACTAAAACTATCCTACAATCTCTCATTCCCCACATGTCTATCCAACCCCATGAAGTGCACCCCTTCTCTTCTCAACAGTCCCTCAGTTGCCCCACTTCCCTTCTAGGGCTTTAGCAATAGGTCGAACATGAAGTCTCAGATCCCTATAGATATTTCTCAATGCATCAGGGAACAATTTTGAGTAGTTTCTCACCTAGAGAAAACTACTCACATGCCTGACAACCTGCTTCTTTGACATATGGGCTCAACAACTCACCTCTTCGACATACAGGCCTAGGAACCCGCCTCTTCAACATACATTCCTAACAACCTGTCTCTTCAATTTGCAACAATACCAGGTACCAGTACCAATGGTAGCATGGAGGAGTGAAAGGTAAGAGTGATGAATGAATGATAGACAAAATATGGGAATTACACTATATCCCCAAATATACATGCATGTGTCCTTTAAGACACATGGCACCCAAGGGACTCCCTTGTCCCTACTTTAGAATCTTAGGATATATTTATATCCATAACTTTAGCTTTAAGGAATATTAATATAAAATTTCATTAGGATTAAGCCCACTTAGCTTAGCCCCTTTCCTAG